>LOEQ01002279.1:154271-175613 GCA_001685075.1 Bramus lutescens | reverse complement strand
ATATATATTTAGCCTGGCTATATTCTGCTTAGCCATTGGCCGAAAGCAGCTTCTTTATTCACTAACCAATAAAAGCAACACATATGCAGGAGGATTTCCCACACTAGATGCCTATCTTAGTAACTGAAGAGAAATATTGACTAAACTTGTAATTGGGGGCTTGCTTAAAACTTCAGAGGGTTAGCTCATTCTCATCACTGTGGGGAAAGTGGAAGTTGGCATGGTGCTGGAGCAGTAACTGAGAGCTCTAAGGTTCTGATCTGTGGGCAGGAGGCAAAGACACATTGGGCATTGGGCCTGGGTTTTTTTTGGGGGGGGTTTCCTGAGGCAGGGTTTCTCTGTATAACAGTCCTAGCTATCCTGGAATTAGCTCTTGTAGACCAGGCTGGGCTTGAACTCACAGAGATCCATCGACCTCTGCCTCCCGAGTGCTAGGATTAAAGACATGTGCCACCACCACCTGGCTAGCATGGGCTTTTCAAAACTCAAAGACCACTCCCGGAGACACAGCTCCTCCAGGAAGGCCATACCTCCTAATCCTTCCCAAATAGTTTACGAACTGAGAACTAAGCATGCAAATATATGATCCTATGGGGGCCATTCTCTTTCAAAAAACCACAATGCCTTACAACAACAGAACCCCATCAGTGAGCAAAATCTCCCCAGTCCCTTGCTTTGTGAAAGCTGCAGTCCACGGAGAAAGGAGGTCATTGATCATCTTACAGCAGAACCAAAGAAGGATGAAGAAGGAAGAAGGAACCCATTAGTCAAGGCGTAGGGACCAGCATGGAATCTGATGCTGTATCCAAGAAACAAATGAAGCTATTTAGGAGTTTAAGGAAGAAAAAAGAACGATAAAACTTTTAATCTAGAAATATCATCTTCAGCAGGATTGCAGAGGGATTGGGAGAGTGTAGACAGATGTGAGAGGCCAGGCGCGAGATAAGAGCTTCCCCATCGGCAGCTGACACCATCTTTAGGAAGCGGTGTCCACGAAGACAGAAGCAAGAGAACCAGTTAAATGACACCTGTCTTAGTTAGGGTTTTATTGCTGTGGAGAAGCACGATGACCTGACCGTGGCAGCTCTTGCAAATGAAAACATTTAATTGGGGTTGACATGAAGCTCAGAGGTTTAGTCCATCATCGTCGTGGTGGGAAGCATGGCGGCATACAGGCCGATAAAATGGTGCAGGAAAGTAGCTGAGAGGTCTGCACCAGGACTGGCAGGCAGCAGGAAAGGAAAGCACCACTGGGCCTGGCTCAGGTTTCTGAAACCCCAGAGCCAATGACACATCGACTCCAACAAGGACACGCCTCCCAATAGTGCCACTCACTATGAGCCCATGGAGGCCATTTGCATTCAAACCACTACAGCACCAAAACCAGAGCCAAGTGTACAAGCCAGTAGGCTCATGGGCCTTTCCTTCAAATATCAGCCACAGGGACCCTGGATCAGGAACCGTCTCAGGAAGGGTCTTTCGCTGTCTCTTCATGCTTTTCCCAGCCTACAGACGATCTAGTGCAACTCTTGGGCAGTATTACAGCAATAGCTTTCAGAGAGTTAGAAACTCCACAAGAGAGGTACAGAGTATCAGCCTTGCTTGATACTTATCTCTTCTCAGACTAGGTGCCCCATTTAATCACTGTGGCTCAGTGACATACTACCTAGGATGACCCAGTCTGCCAGTCCCTTCTTTGAAAGAAGGTAGAATCCTTTTGAAGTTTGTGTTTCAGACTGTCTGAGCAGATTTCCTCTTAAGCTGGAATTTAAGGAAAACCTGCTGGAGAAGGGCTGGCAGTGTGTCTCAGTGGTAAAGAGTCTGCTTAACCTGCACAAGGTCCTGGATTATTCTGCTGCGCTACAAAAGAGAAAGGAAAGAGCTGCCAGCTGTCCATCATAGAGGACAGTAGATCACAAAGAGGTGGGAAGTGCGTGTGAGTGGGTTTTCCAAAGCAGCTACATTTACTAGGTGGTGGGAGTTTCTGGTCTTGTTCAGCCACAGAAGTCAAGTAGTTTACCCCCTGAGGGAAGTGTTTTCCCATGTAGGAGATACAGAGAAAATCTTCAGACTGGGAAGTAAATACCATTCTGTTAGCAGGAAAATAAGACAAGACAAGGACTTCTAACCATCTAACACTGACCCCTTCCTAAAATACTGCACACACAATATGACACCAGCTGCACTCGAGGCACAGGCTACCTGAAACAGTATCTGCTCTTCACAGTTTCCAAAGAGGTTGGCTGAACTTGGGTCCCAGAATGTTAATTAGGACCTGATCACTACTGATGTTCCAGAAATTATCAAGTGCCTCATGCTACCAGTCACTTAAGCTGGATGCTAAGGATCCAGTTACAGTTATATTCAAAGTAAGCCTTGAGCTCTGGGTACTCATAGCAAGCAACTCTGATCACTCAGATGCTCTTATGTGAAATCTCAATGACGTCATGAGGAGGACTCATTTTCTACATTGAATCTGTCAACTTTCCTTCTCATTTGAGAGTATTCAAAGTGACAGCTCTCATGTTACTGTACCTGGGGTAGTGATGGGTATTCCAGCAGCTGTGTGTTGTTCCCATTAAGAATCAGTCTGAAAATCTCCTACAGAGTTGATGCCCCAGTGGCCTGAACCATAGGAAAGATGGCATCTCTCTGTCACGGCTGTCCCTGTGTTTCTCAGTCCGGGCCCATTTGCTTCAAAAAATGTTCTGTCCTCTTTGGTCTATCACAGCATTACTTCTTTTTTCCTAGAAATATCCATGTGGCTGATACATGGAAACACAAACGAGATCATCCAATGTCCTCTGACATCAAAGTTTAATAAAGAAAAACACGAAGGCCACCATGCCTCAATCTGGCTTCCTAGTAACCTCAGAAAAAACAATTCCAGAAATGTGTGAATTCTTCAGCCTGAATGACAGAAAGGTTAAACTGTTTCCCAAAGTCCATTTAAGAAAAATTCCAAGCTTGGGAAAACGGATTTTGTTAGCCCCAAAGCTTTTATAAACAATAATAAGATTATTCTACCAGAAATTCTACATGCAAATCTGGGGAGGTGGGGAACATTATTCTGTTTCATGAGCCAGAGATGTAGAGCCAGAAAAGCAGCCCAGAAATGGGGTGTGTTGCATACAGGCAGCAGCATATTGTGCACGTACCCCCCAAAAAGGGCTCTTGGGTGGGTCATAGCAGGCCAACCTGTTCTCATTACCAGATCCTACCCTGGCTACACAGCCAGGTCTGATGCAACCTGGATCTATCTTTGGAAACTGGATCCATATTTAGAGTAGAAATGGCTTGTGTCTATTGACACATGGCCCTTGGCAGAAGAAACTGCAGCTTCCATGAAAGTGCTGACCATCACACTGACCCTACCATGAGACACTTCTCTCTACCTCTACTACTAGAGCTGCTTCCACATCTGGATTGATCGCCACACCAGACAATCTGCTCCTTCAACATGAAGTGCCCAGCATCCCTGCAGGGCAGCACCCTCAGGCTGGTTGTTCCTTGAGGCTGCAGAACAGCCAATGGACAGCTAGATTCTGGCCAAGGGTCTGTCCTTGACTCTCTTGGCAGGACAGAGCTCAGAAGTCTCTTGCTAAGAAAGAATTCCCAAACTCAGTGGCGGCTAGACAAGAATTCTGGCTTTGATTACCAGATCATGGGATTGATGGGAGGAAAATAGACAGAAACCTTCTGAATTTTTAAAGAATTTGGGTCAGTCCGAGAAACCCAAGCATGGATGACATAAACAGTGATTACACAACCCCCGAGGCAATATTCAGCCCTTCCCCCAATTTGCACCTCCAAAAAGGGCTTCTAGAACATGTGTTTCTCTGAAAGGGCATATATAAAAATGTCCATCTCGGGTGAGTCAAAGACAATGGGGAAATGAGATCCTTCCAGGAAACACAAGGAGAAAGGAGCTCACTGAACCGCCTGGAACATCTCACTATTAGGGTTATGTTGCATATAAAGGATACAATAAGCTAGACATAAACTTACCCTCTCCTACTCCATATTTACTGGTTTTGAGTAGGAAAATGCACAGGTCTCCCTGTCACAATGAAAGACCTGAAATTCAGAGCTCTGAAGAAGACAGGAGTCAGTTCCCCTCTTTCGTGCCTTGAGATGCATCCAAGAAATGTAATGCAATCACCATTTGTCATTTAAAATTCTCTAGTAGCCTGATCATAAGCTGCTGAGATTAATTTTAATGTTTCATGTAACTTATTATATCCCCAAATATTGTTTTAACATGTAATCAGTGTGAAATATAATTGACATATTTTGCGTTGGGGTACCAACTTATACCTCATCTCAATTTAAACCAGCTGCACATTCTCAGTGACTGCATGCGGCTGGTGGGTACCATGCTGGGCAATGAAGACAAACAGGCATGTCTCTTCGGGTCAGTCAGGAATCCACAGTCTTTGTTTTATTATCACACCATCCATTAGTGCAGGCTAGCTCAACCTGGACACCATCTACTTCAAAAACCACAAAAATCTTAACTGTGAGGCACCTGTCTAAGACAGCTGGTTAGGTTGTTAGAGTATACTTGTCCCATGCCTTCTTCCCAAGATAGTGACGATCAAAGTCACGGCAAAGTGTTAGGACATATGAAGCAACAAAAAACCCAGGAGAGGCCCCCAAGCATAAGCATATTTGAGAATTCCTGAATATTTTGTTAAAACAGAGGTCTCAGATAGACATGGTGGCTTATACCCATAATCCCAGAAGGCTGAAGCAGGAGGCGTGTCATAAACTCAAGACCTAACAAGGGTACAGAGTAAAAACATTTCTCAAAAATAAACAAAAACAAAAAACAAAAACAAAAAAAAAACAGCAGCAACAAGAAGTTGTGGAGATTCTGCCACACCTTCTGAATCAACAGACATGGAATTGGATATTAAAACAAGCATGGCTAATATCTTTAATACCTACTCTGAACTCATGTCCAGAATCACTGTCCAGGCTGTTACGACCTACTGCCTTATTGACCACACTACAGGGTATCCTCACTGCCAGGCAGGAAAGAGAAAGAAAGTAGGGGACCAAGATAGATGTTGCTGGTGTCTCAGGGAAGTTGCACATGTGGCCTTTACTGGCATGGCCTTGTTGAAAGATCAGACTTATGGCTTCCCCTATTCAAGGACTAACTATAAGAAAAACTCAGCCATGGGCTATCCATTAAAACTCAGAAGTTCTGTTATGAGAGGGAAGACAGGGAGTTTGGATGCTGACGGGATGTCACAAGCTCTTCCAAAGAATAGATAATCTCATTTAGCTGTAAGAGCAGCATCTGAGGAGCTCCAGGTGGAAACAGCCACCAAGGAAGGAGGAACTCATCAGCCACATTTCCTGAATGTGGCTCTCAGATGAGACTTGGGATGCCTCCCACTGAAGAAAAAACACACTTGGTTTAGGTGGACATGCAATTTTAAATAAGTATGGAAGGAAACTGAATGTGGCGTAAGAAAGTAGAGGATTCAATGTGTCAATAGATTGTCTCCATTCTCTCTCACTAATAAAATAATATATTCCACAGATTTGTTGTTTGAGAAATTTAAACTCCACTGCCTACTTCCAGAAGTTATCTTTGATGGTTGCAAGTCAATCCAAGGATCAGATTGTATATGCTGTAATGATGTGTTTGGGGATGGGCCCATGTTCTGAAGCAGTCTAACCCAAGGGGAGTTCACCATTCTAGTCTGATGTGTTGGAGAGGAAAAACTATCCTCTCAACCCACTGCACCAGAATGCAGGGACTTCAGTCCTAAAGTAGCTGGCAACCATGTGACAAGAAGTAGACAACCCAAGAATGAAGAAGGGAAGAATCAAGAGAAGCTGGAAGGCTGGGATCTGCAACCCTGGTCATATTTTAAACCTTTGGAGCAAATCAAGCCGGATGCTTTACATCTGGAATTTCTAGCTAAATAAACCAATATATTTCTTATAACATTTAAATCAATTTAAGATTTAAGATTCTGTCACTTGTAACCAAAACCATTCCCAAGAACATTTTGACCTGAATGTATTTATTTTGTGGTCCCTAAAAGCACCTAATAAAGACGAGGTCAAGCTTATCTCCTAATCACTTGCACCTCGATGTGTTGGCCATTGGCCTGCAGGTTGCTTGGGTTCCACAATAGCCCTGGGGGTAACTATAAATCAAGAAATTGAGACCAAAAGATTATCCAACCTTCGGAATGTCACCCTGAGAATAAGTGATTGGACTGAGAGCTGAGCTTGCTTGAGTCCAAGTCCAATGCCTTTTCGGTAACTGGCCTCACGAGTTACTTTTTTTTTTCTGACCCATGTATATAAATAACAAAGGTTTATATGTTTGTTCAAACTGCATGTGGAAAGCTATCTTGACTTTAGAAAATCTGATTCAGTGATCAAAAACACATGTCGAATATTCGTCAGAAGGTGGTGTAGACTGTAGTAGGGGTTTATAGGCATCCTGGGCAGGCCCGTCAGAGTAATTGGGGTGTGGAATGTGGAAGTCGTTTTTATGGGAAAGTTGGGGCATGGCCTCCTGTAGGCAGCCTCAGGCAAAAGAGTGAGTATATCAAGAAAAAAACTCGCATTGAACCAGGTGATAAGGTTCATGAGGATGTTAATTAAGAAGAATCTCATGTTTCAAGGGCAGTATTGGTGATACACTTTGGAGCAATAGCACATCAGAACTAAAATGCTTTACCCCAAGAGGTCAGTGTGCTTTGGAAAACAGCATGTATGGGTTCAAGTTCCTCCCCTGCTCACTACCACACTGTGCTTGCCTATGCCGCTCAGCAAGCACCCTTGTTCATCTACAGCAGCAGTCAGACACCTGTGCAGAAGCCGCACTGGCACTGCTACCTGCAGCTGAGGCCACTTAAAGTAATGGCACTTACCTTCACGCAAACTTGTCCAAAAATTGAAAGAACACACTTGATGACTCTTATTGCCTTGATTTTCCAAAGCTGTTCTGCTTGCTTTGCTGTTGTCTTTTGCTTTCTTCTCTCAGTGTGCCAGCTCTACAAATTGAACTTTATTGTAGATGTGCATAGATAGGCAAAAACAGACAGTCGGATAGTACTGAATGCTTCATTCATTCACAACAAGGAACGTCCCCAGTGAGCAAGAGCCGAAAACTATGAAATTCTGTTGGAAGATAACAAAGTTTGTCTAGCCATGCTATTTTGTTCTGCTCGGCAGTCTCTAATTTATGTGCTGTTTAAAATAATTTCCCCTAGTCAGGATTAAGAACAAAAGATATTATCTTTATGCCCATAGTATCTAACCCTAGGTTTAGGTTTGCTCTTTGAGTTGATGTAAGTATCTGACCTGTTCCCTTAAAAACCTGAGGTAACAGGAGAGGCGCTACAAAGAGTGTGAGTCTGGGCACTTAAATGACATCATAGAGTCCAGTATTCCTTGCCACCTCCCCGGATGAACCACGTCATGCTGGGGTATGAGTTAGAAAAAAAATCGTTGCAAGAGTAAACCACCGAGACTCAAGGGCTGTTGGGTGAAACCACTATCTGCACTAGCTAATTTATGGCTTGATTGGGAGCCTGAAATGTTGTCGTCAGATGCTTCTGGAAGGCCTCCAACATTGATGGCATCAGCAAGTACAGCCGCTCCACACTCCAACGATGTCATCCTATATCCTGAGGTACACAGGCTTAGTCTTGATGCTATCTATTGGTGCTGAGTCCTGCAGTCTTCTGGGAAATGTCCTCCCTGGTAATTAACTTCGGCTGCAGAGACTCCTGCTCACGGGCAGGAAGTTCCCATGGTAAGTCTTTTCATCTCTTGGTGACAAGACCTAAGGTTATTCTAAGCAGGCTGACTACTTGAATAGACAGAGAGACTGGTTATACCCGAGGCAGCGAAAACCTTCCCTGCAAATTTCCAGGGAGGTTAACATTTCCATGATCATTCAAAACTCAGATCTGGTCCCTAATAGATCCTGCCTGTTTACAGGTCATATTTCCATTCCATACATTCATCATCTGGTCTACCTCGCATCAACTTCAACATGAAATTCAACCTTTGTCTTGGTTTCTATGCTCTACCCCCTAATACAAAAGTTTCTTTAAGCTGTTGGTGTGAATGACACACTAGGTAGAGGGAAAGTGATTTTGGCCTTGCAATTCAATCTTGCTATAGTTTGATTGATAACTATAGTTTGGCTCCGATGACCTATACACTCAAACTTTGGTCTACTGGGCCGAAGTGCTGGGAGATGGTAGGACCCTTAGACTATCGGCTCCCTAGGGAAACATCTTTAGGACACTGTGGGCATAAACTTGAAAGTGGCCATTTCCACTGTCTCTGCTTATGGTACAGTGAGTAATTTTGTTCCACTGTGTCATAGTAACACACTGTACTCCCTCACCATGAACTCAGAATCGAGAGACCAGACAGTCACATAGTGGAGCCCCTAAAATCACAAGCCATTTTTCTTTATGTTTGATTATCTCTGGTGATTAGTTAGAGTCACAGAAAGCTGCTACTCCTGAACTGACTTCTGAGAGGTGAGTCGAAATTTGGACTAGAGATGGCTCATCGGGTAAAACACTTAACTCTTCAAGTTTGATCCCTAGAGCCCATGTAAAGGTGGAAGGAAAGAAAGAGTCCCACAGATTTTTTTTTCTGACATCAACGCAGGTGTTGAGGATCACACAAACACCTGTACACATATTGTACACACACACACACACACACACACACGCATGAGGGGGTAGAGGGAGTAATAAAACACTTTTTAAATGAACTTGTTCTCCTCAACACTTAACACCGCACACAGCCTCTCAGCGAATGATATCATAAACCCTTCTCTATAAACTTTGAGTCATCGCAAAGTAAGGAAGTAGCATTTATTAAAGACTCACTAGCTGCCTGGAACGGGATCTCCTAGCTGAATCATTCAATCTACCATGTGAGGTTAAGGTATATTATAATTTCATAGAGAAGAAAATGGAGCTGGAGAGGAATGGCGACTCGTTCCTGGATCCTGGGGCTGTGTTCCTTCAGACTCTTGCTATGCTGGTAGCCTCTTCCTATTTGATCTTTCATATCCAATCTGTCACCAAACCAATTCATGGTCCACCTCAAAGGAAAAACAGCAATGTAAATAAAATAAAAATAAATAAATCATTAAAACTTATAAATTTCTCAATTCTATTGAGCCTTTTCTTTCTAATACCACTACCAATTATTTAACCCTGACTTTCATTAGGTTTTTTTTTACTCAAGAATTACCTACAATGCCCTTATGATGTGTTAGATACTATATTGAACTATATTGAATGCTTTGCAAATATTAACCCTTTCAGCAACCACATGAGATAGATTGTTTAGATCACTCTTTGATGTGGCAATAAGTAACCAGTTCAAGATCGCATTACTAATGACTGATGGGATTTGACCCCTAAATCCTGGTTCTACCTGTGATGTTAATCAGAGCGTCACGTTGTCCCTCCAGTGTTATCATGGTAGTGCTCTTGGTGGGTTCTTTGTCGCCAGTTCTGTAAGCCAGTTTCAAAAAATTCTCTGTAATTTGCTTCACAGAAATGTAACTTGGATCCTTTCCCTCATTTCGAGTCCCATGAGTAATGTCTCATTGGATCTTGTACTGTTCAGCACAACCTCTTGTTATTCAACCTAAGTTGATACAGTTTTCTATCCCATTGTGCATTTAAATGGTCACCCCAAGATCACCCCAAAATCATACCTGGTACCCTGCCTCATCTAGGCACATGCTTAGTGGAGCCTGTCAGCTTTGAAAGAAACCCATCCACACTGCAAGGCTCCAATGCCACTTCTTCGGGAGAGTCAAACATTTCATTTTTCATTAGTGCATTATATTCTAATGAGTCTCAATCCTCTTTTCATCCCCATACCATAAACAGAGCTGCCAGGTGCTCCTAAAGCCGGTGTTGCACCATCCCAGCCTTGTCTGGAGTTTTCAGGACACAGTAAGATCACAAGCTCTAACTACTGGGTGGCACGGGTTCTATATGATCTGCCCTGACCCTCACCAGAGGATATTGGAATACTACTACTCTGAAACTTGAGTAAAGAGTAAGCAGTTTCATAAAAGTAAGGAAATGATTAAAAGCTTGCATTTCATTTTATAGACAAAGTCAGAGTTGAGAACAAATATATACAATTTGAGAAAATAATTAGAGCCATCCTCTGGGGGAGTGTTCCTCTTGTTTAACGTTCACATTCACTACATAGCTGCAGCATGCTTCCTGGTAGCCAGAGAATCAGATGGCTGCCTCCCCGTGTGAGACTTGTGTTCCTTAGGAGAGTGAGACACTGCATGGAATGTCTGCCGACCAAGATCGACACTCCCTGAGTCTATTGTAGGACTGGGTTGTCTTCTGTTCATTTTCTATGTTTGTTTCTATGTTGCTGTTATTTTATTTTCCGTCTCTAGGTCATGGAATAACAGTAACAGGAAAAAAGTTTTCTGAGCACTTGCTGCAAACTTGCAACATGCTATGACTTGCAATAAGATCAGTTGTCAGGCTTCTGTCTTGCGAGTAAAGGGAACATGAATGGATCTGAATCAGCCTGACACAGTGTGCTTAGTGAACGTGAATGGATCTGAGACTGCCTGATACAGTGTGCTTAGTGAACATGAATAGGCTTGCGGATTTTCTTGATACATTGTGTTTAGTTACTTTTCTCAATGCTGTGACAAAATGTCTCACAGAAAGAAGGGATTGTTTTGGCTCATGGTTTCAGAGTGATCTCAGCCTATCACAGCAGGGAAACTATAGTGGAGAGGCCCATGGGTCGCAGAAGTGTGAGGTGGTAGCTGTTCAAATGTCCTGGGCAGGAAGTAAAGAGAATGTGATCAGAACCAGAAAATATCTATACCCTTCAAAGTCCTTTTCCTAACACTCTACTTCTCCCAGTCAGGCTCCACCTGATAAATGCTCAGAAATCCTCAAAACAGCACCATATACTGGGGACCAAACATTCAAACTGATACTGTGGAAGACTTCGAATTCAAATGACAATACAAAAGAAGTATCTTTGGCATGCAGGCTCTTTGAAAGACAGCATTGCTTGGTATTTCTATTATTAGCTAGGATCCCAGAGGTGTTTGCAGTGTCCAGAAATGAGCAACCTGATTGGGGAGACACTATTTGGTTATAACATACATTTCTACCAACTCCGGGAAGGCTCCATTTTCCTGGTCTTTACCACACTGGGTATTGAGAACCCTTTTCCTTTACTCAACCTAGTAAATAAAACAGTTCAGCAAACCGTCTCCACTTGCGTGTCTACAAAAACACGTGGGTGTCTACTCGTGAAGGCTTGAGCATGTTCAGTTCCTGTTCTGTGCGTTATCTGCTTATAACTTCTGTCCATTTAGGCCTGTGTTCTCTTTTTCTGATTAATTTGAGCATGTGCATTATAAGTTAGAGTTTACAATCCCCCGAAGAAAGGGGCACCGGAACAAACTGATGCATACTGTGGAAGGGATATGACTTCTTGGTCTTTTGGCTAAGATCAAGTATAGTATCTTCTTATCAGTTTAATAAAGGAAAGGAGAGAGCCCAATAATTTCTGCCTCTGGCAGTCTGTGGGGAACAGTGTGAAAGGAATAAGCCAGATTTGGTAGAGGCCTACAACCCCAACACTCAGAAGCCTGAAGCAAGGGGGCTATTAATGAGAATATCTCAAAATAAAAAAAATTTGATTTCAGGGTTGGATCTGTAAATAAATGGTGCAGAGCTTGTCTGGCCTGAGGGGGCACCTTTGGCTTTGATCCTCAATTAAGGAAGAGAGAGAGAGAGAGAGAGAGAGAGAGAGAGAGAGAGGAGAAAAAAAGAAGGAAGGAAGGAAGAAAGATGGGAAGGAAGGAAGGGAGTGAGTACACACCAGGCTGAATGGCTTTATTTACTCTTTTGAAGCTCTTAGGAGATTGAGACAGGAAAATCTCAAGTTCAAGGACATCCTGGGCTACACAGTGTAACACTGTCTCAAAAATTCAAATTAATAAAGATGAATAAAAGAAAAACAAATACAAAGATTTGTTGGGGTTGGCTGGACGAACTTTGGGGAACTATTTTCAGAGAAAAGAAGCAAGTTCTAGACATTTTTTAAATTTCATTCCATCTTTATTTAGAGCAACTAGAAAAAGAGACCCTATAAAATGCACTGCGTATCTGCACATGCGCACATACATACATGTCCTTCTAACCAGCCACTGTACAGACAAAGTTTAAGTAACACTGAAGAAACATGGGGAAGGGTACACATATATTGTTACCTCCCAGGAATGCAAGCAGAGAATAGGAGGAAAGGAGCAGGCTCTTTGTCCTTTATGCTACTGTATTAAATGACTTATATCAGCGGATTATTGATATTTTTGAAAATAATAAATCTTTACATTAAAATAAACTGACAGTACTTTAAAATAATTTTTATTTATTTTTAGACAATTTTATATAGGTGTATAATGTATTTTGATCATATTTACCTGCATTCAACTCTCTTTGTTCGGATTTACTTTTATTTATGTATATGTGTGTCTGTGAATGTATGTATGCTCCTGAACAAGCAGGTGTCTATGGAGGCCAGAAGAAGATATCACTTCCCAGGAGCTGTACTTAGAGATAGCTGTGAGCTCCCCAACATGGGTTCTGGAAACCACGCTCAGCTCCTCTGTGAAGGAACAAGTACTCTTAACTGCTGAGCCATCTCTGTCCCCTCTTACTAGCCCCCACTACTGTTCCCAACACATCTTGCTCCTATTGTCTTGTTTTTCTTTGAATAACTCATTGAGTCTAGTATGAGCTGCCCCATATGCACACGGTATAGGATTATTTATTGGATCATGGGCAACTTAACAGGAGCTATACCCACGACTCCCCCTCTTCCAGCAGCCATTAAGTACCCATATGTCCTCAGCTAGGGGTGAGGTCTCATGTACCCTTCCCCCACTGAGGCTGAACTGTTGATCCCATGCAATGCATGTACAAGTAACCACAGCTGCTGTAGGTCCATGCGTGTAACAGCCGTGTCGTTTCCAGAAGACACCATTGCATGGAGCTCCTCTCTGTCATCTAGCTTCTCCATTCTTTTTGCCCCTCTTTCATAAGGCTTTCCAAGTCCTACAGGGATTCACAAAGATGTCACAATTAGTGATGAGCACTCAGCACTTTGACCTGGTGTGAGGTCCTGCATTGACTGCTGCCCACTATAAAGAGAAACTTCCCTAACCAAGCCTGAGAGTAGCACTGATCCATCAGCACAAACACAAGCATAATCACTTAGGAGACATTTGAACATGTTCATTTAGCAAAACCATAGTCGATGGTTCCCTACAGGAGCCTGTGTCCTCCCTAGCAATGGGCTTTTGACTCAGGTTAGCATTACTAGGCATTAATTTCTTCCTGGGGAGCAGATCTCTAATCCAGTCATAAAGTGGTTATTCCCATAAGAGCCATGCCACGTGACTGCACCAGCGGGTACCCTGGCAGGTGAATCTCAGTAAAACTACTTTTATATAACAGTGTACAGTCCCAAGTGCAAGAAACTAGAAACTTTATAGGTAAATTTATCTCCTGTTAGGTTTATCTTCTAAGCAATGATCCAACGATTAAACTCACTTCCTGGGTTATCAGCTATGTGTGTTAAATCAAATCTTTCTCTTCTACACAAACATCAGAATGTAGATGTGAGTCTTGGAATGTAAGCCAAAGATGAATGGAAGGCCTTATTTCCTTAAAGCTGTTGAAGACTCACCAGAGGCCCCACAGTGCTTTCCGGGTAAAGCTGAATCCAATTGCTCAGATGTCAAGCACTCTTCCTCCATGGCTTCCCTTATGTTAAAGGCTGCATCCCAGGGTCCAGGAGAGGCTTCAACACCCCAACCACACCCCAGTCTATTGTGAAATTGAAATCCATTTGAGGAGTACTTAAGACTTCTGTGAGACTTAAAAAGATGGAGAGATCCGTGAGTCTCTACAACGGAGGAAGCTGTTGACTGAAGAAATTAGAAACCACCTGGAGGTGGTGCAGCACACCTGTGATCCTGGCACTTGGGAGGCAGATGGAATGGGAGCTCTGCAGATCTCTGTGAGTTCAAGGCCAGCCTAGTCTACAGAGTAAGTTCAGGAGAGAAAAACCTTATCTTGAATAAAAAAGAAAGGAAGGAAGGAAGAAGGAAGGAAATAAGGAAGAAGCCAAGGGCGTGGAAAGAAACCTCAACCTCAATCACTCTTCTGCTTAAAGTAAGTGTCTTTCTTTGACTTGGGCATAGTATTGTAGGAATAGGGAAAGAGGGACTCATAGGACCCAACTCACTGCCAAGCTGATAGACTTGGATTCCCATTACACTCTTGTTTATTACATCCTTCATTTTAAAAGAGATAACATATATAAACACTGAGAAATATTATTCAGGTAGCACACTAAAGCTGACCCTGTAGTCAGGGATGCAGGTGAGCCAGCCCTGAGGGCATGAGAACCACAGAGCCGACTCCACTGGCTCCATCTGCCATGTGGTGGCATAGGCGAGAGAAAGATGCCCTCCCCCTCCTCCCCTTGTTACCTTCAGCAGGCCAGAGAGCTGGTCCTGGGTTCTGAGAGTGAGAAAACGAGACCTGACCCTCTCAGCTGGAGCACACTGGACAACCAACCCTGCACCTCACCTGTTCAGCACACTAGCGCTGGCTGGTTCTGTAGTCGGGGATGCAGGTGATCCAACCCTGAGGGTATCGGGGAGAGCTGACCCCATGCCTCCCTCCTATGTCCCCTATAGCAATTGACAGAGAGGGCTCGGCACATTGCCTAGACAAAACAGTAAAACTGGCCCTGGTGATATGAGTGTGGGTGACCTGAATCCGGGAGCCCTGCTGCTTGCTGCAGGCAGCATTGGGTGAGCATTGGGCAGTGCTGGAGAGCTCACCTGGGTAGTGACAATGAGGAAAAGCTGGTGGGCTGACCAACCAAGCTACCACCCAGGCCCAGAACCAGGGCTATGTATCTGTGAACTGCTGGAGCATGTGAAGGGGACAAACCTGCAGATCCAAAACAGCAGGATCTCCATGACACAGGACAACAGGATATCCAAGAGGAGCCGCAGTGAGAGCCCATTACTGGTGGTGGAGCAGAAACCAGAGGCTGTGAGCCAGATGGATGGCTCACGGCAATATGAACACTTGTAAGTCAGGATGAATGAGCTAAAGGGAACACTGTGTGACTCAGCTGGCCACAGTAGACCTTCCACAGAAAGATTCTTCCCATTTTTGGTTTGTTTCATCTTGTTTGGTTTTTAGTTTTCAATTTTGTTTTAATTTGATTTTGTTTTCTGGGGCAGGTCGCGAGGACAGAGGGCAGATGCAAGGGCACGGGCAGACAAGTGGGATCGGAATCACGATGTGAAATCCACAAAGAATCAATGAAAGCTAAAAGATATTATTCACCAAAGTTGCATAATATGTCTCTTATAATTACCCTACTCTCCTACCACCTCCTCCTTTCTTCCCCCCTTTCTGTTTTCATTTTTCTTTGTGTCTTCTCTGAGTCCGACTTGCACCATGTCTCAAGCTGGCCTGTAACTCTCTATGTAGCCCAGGCTGGACTCAACCTCTTGACTTTCTGACTCCACCGCTGAGTGCTGGGATGACAGGAAGTGTGCAGCACCACACCAAGCAACATCCCCGCAACAATAACACAAGCATAATAATACTTATCTCTCAGAATCTTAGCAGAGGATTAAATAAGATAATGAACATCTAACACCACGCTTATACTCCAGTAGAAGTTAGCATCCTGCCCGCTGACCAAGGGAAACTCTGGGCCAGCCAAGGGAAGGTCAGGGCTCAGAGCATCCTCCCTCCTCCTCTATTAAGGCCAAAGTATTTCTGGATGCGCAGTTCATGTCCATTTGCGCAATCTCTTCCCTATTTTGTGCTTACTCTGGGTATAAATAGATGACTTCAGCCGTCAGCGCTGTCACTCCGTCTGTCCTGTGAGTGCCAGGAACATGCATCAAAGGAAGAAGAGAAGAAGAAGAAGAAAGAGGGGTACAGAGAAGGAGGAGGGATGAAGAGAAGGGGTGGAAAGAAGAAAATCAGATCATCAAATGAGCCCTAAAGGTAATTCTCCCATTGCCTTGACTGGCATCAACATAACAGTGTGCAGGAGGGCGAAGCCACTGCCTGTGTGGCAGGAACACTCAAGCATCCCTGGTCCATGGAAACACGCTCTCACTGCCTTTTGGTAGAAGCATGGCTCTGGCACTGCAAACAGGAATGGAATCCTATTTGTGTCCTGCGGCTGGTTCCTGTGCTTTCCCCAATGAGCATCACAAGATCTCAATGTTGTGTAGGCGATGCTATCCCACACACAACCGAGGTCATTTTTCAAAATCCTTCATCCAGGCATGAGTCAGAATGAATAACTCAGCCTGCTGGTAAGAAAATTAAAAAGCGAGCAAAGAGAAAACCATTGCATCCTAAAGAAATCTACCCAATCAACCTTTAAGTTTTGTTATTGGTGGGTGGGGGAGGGGAAACTAGAAAAGCTTACTTTTCAAACTGTGTTTCCAATATTACTTTGTCTTGGCTATTACCAAGGTTTCATTCTTTTCTCCCCTTGACTCTCACTTTCTTGATGTGGGAGTCCCTCTGTGTGCTGTGATTGTCATTAATGAATAAAGAAACTGCCTTGGCCTGTTGATAGGGCAGAACTTAGGTAGACAGGAAGGACTAGACTGAATGCTGGGAGAATAAAGGGCAAAGTCAGGAGATGCCATGGAGCCGCTGGCGGAGACAGATGTGCTGAAACTGCTGGTAGGCCACGACCTCGTGGTGATATACAGATTAGTAGAAATGGGCTAAATTAAGATGTAAGAGTTAGCCAATAAGAAGCTAGAGCTAATGGGCCAAGCAGTGTTTTAATTAATATAGTTTCTGTGTGATTATTTTGGTTCTGGGAAGCCAGGATGAACAAGCATCCCCCTGTAACACTTTCTCTCCTGCGTCAAGGATCCCACATATGCACACACACACACACATGCATGTGCATGCACACACATACACACACACACACACACACACAAAGACCCCTTTTTTCTGCATCCTTCATCTCCTTTTACAGCAAAAGTTCTAGATAAAGAACCTACCTGCCCTGTGTGTACTTTTTCCGACATCTCATTCACTCTGGAATTCACTATGGTTTCATGTTTCATCCATAAACTCCCCAAACCCATTTTGTCAATGTGACTAGCTGTCCCCTTGTTAACACATCTAAAGACTCTCTAACAGAGCCATACACTCTGTCCTGACTCCACCCTCATCCTTCCTATTCCTGCATCATCAGCTCCCCATCTGCAGGACCCCGCTGCTCACCTCTCCTTCTCCCATTCTTTGTTTTGTTCTCTTGGATGCGTGTTCTCGGCAGTGACTGCAGAATGAAGCGATGGCAGGCTGAGGTAGTCTATTTATCCTCAGAATGGTCAGGATTCTCTGGGCCTCTTGGTACCCTTCCTGCTTCCTTCTTACAGAATCTCATCCAATGTGTGGCTTTCAGTATTTATTCTAGTAACTCCCAAATTCATCCAGCTGTTTTGGAGAGCCTGGGTTTTTCCACTACAATACTTTCTTGTTTGTTATATTTTATAGCTATTTCAAAGCTGCAACGACCAGAAAGATTTCTTAATTTTGTCCAGCCCCCTGTTCCATTAATTTTCCATTTGTCCAAGCCAAACCCTTCCTGTCTTTTCACTATTTCCCATCAAAAGGAAAGGAGAATCATTTGAGAATTAAAGGAAGAACCACTCTTGACCCTGCCCTTACCATGTCCACTCACACTCATGAAGAATCATCTCAACTTCATCAATGTATCTTCAAAATCTCTCCTCCACGTCTAATTTTTCCTCTCTACTTCATGTCCACAGTCAGTGTGTGCCTGAACTATGGACCACTGAGACAGCCTAAAACTGGCCTTCCTACTTCTATGCCTGCTCTCCTTCTGCCTTGTCAGGAAAGGGGGCAGGAAGCTTTTCAAAATGTAAGTCATGCTTAGTCCCCCATCAAGAGTCTTTGTATGGCTTCCTTCTGACCTCTGGGAAAGTGAAACTGTTATTAAGTCAGTGTGGCCTCTGTGACCCGGCTCCCCATGACATTCCAGCATCGCAAGGCACCCTTTCTCCCTCTTTCAGCCATTGTTCATCTGCTGCATCCTCCTCCTGTCTCCTAGAAGGCCTGACCTCTTGCATTTTGGAGTCTTTGCATCTCTCATGGCAGAGGGCCTTAGCCCAGGTCCAAAAGCGCTTCTGTGGATCTTCCAAGGAAGGGTTCGTTCCTCTCCTTTCAAGTTCACTTAAGGAAGTCAGTGGTTCTCATCCTTCCTAATCCCTACTACAGTTCCTTATGTTGTGATGACCCCCAACCATAAAATTAACTTTTGCTACTATAATTTTGCTACTGTTATGAATGAATCATAACGTAAATATCTGATATGCAGGATATCTGATATACAACCCCAGAGGGGTCGAGACCACAGGTTGAGAACCACTGACTGAAGGAGCGAGTCAGCTTCTCTACAGGGAGAATTAGGACTCCACTCATTTGTGCTCTTTGTCACAGCTCTCTGCTTTCCCAGCACTTTTTACTGCTGCTATTTGAGGGTTTGCCGTACCCTCTGACCTGCATCTCTTGGTGTGTGCATCCTCCTGCCGTCTCATTTCACGCGGCTCCAGGCTGGCCTCTGTAACCATTAGAAGAAAGGAAGGATGGCGTACCACTTCTGAGCTAGTAAGGAAAGATAGCAGCTCCTGCTTTCTCTCTCCTTCTTGGATAATTATCCCTTGGATAACTCCATCTGGAGGGAAACAGACACAATGATACAATATTGTGAGGAGCCCAGTGAACAGTCCCACTGCCTCAAGAAGCAACGCCTTCTCCTACCGTTGACTACTGGATGAGCCCCAAAGTGGGACCACCCAGGCCTGGAGCTGACTATGGCCAGACTGCAACCTCATCAGAAGTCCTGAGCTCTCCCAGGCTTCTGGTCCTCTGAAGTTGTGCTAAATAACAAGTACTTGTTAGTTAAAGCTGCTAGATCTTACAGGGATTTGCTATTTCTGTATTTATTTGTTTGTTTTTTACAGACAAGTTTTCTCTGTGTAGCCCTAGCTGTCCTGAAACTCACTTTATAGACAAGGCTGGCCTTGAACTCATAGATATCTGCCTGCCCCAGCCTTCTGAGTGCTGGATTAAAGGGATGTCCCACCACTGCCTGGATGGGATTTGCTATTTAGCAAAAAAAATAATATTTAAAGTATATGTGTGTGTACTTGTACTACAAGCATATGCACATATATATACTTTAAATATTCTTTGTGTACATATGTGTACATGTGTATATATACAATTGTCTAGTCATTATCTATTTCCCCTAATAGTGTGTCTAATTCATTTACTCTTATGTCACTGTGCCTAGAATTTTGTCTACCATGTAATGGTCACAAATTTCAATAGAAATTTGGAGAATGAATAAAATGTCTAATATTTCAACATCAATAAAACCTCAATTTTTCAATGTACCTCTAAGTATATCTGTACCATCCGATATAATCCTATGGCTAACAAGAAACTAGATACTGTTTCCACTTCATAATTCAAACTTCAGTCACCAAGGCCTCAAGCATTCTGCTCACTGCCACCCTCTGATTGTGTCATAGCTCTGGACTCCTGATTTCTGCCTTCGTGTTCTTTTCCCCAAACACACTGGCCACAGATGTTTGCATGTCTTCACAGACCTTGGCGCAGGCTGGGGTCCTAAGATGTCTCCTTTCCGCCTACCCAATAAGTGACTTCCCACCAGCACCATGAAAAATGCCTGGCGTAGGACAACATTGTTCATTATTCTAAAATGGGAAGAAACGTGCATTGCATAGCTTTTCTTTCCCCTCCTAAGAAGAAAGTTGCAGAAACAGCTCCGAGCCCTGGGAGGTTGAAATTTACAGCTTCGGTAGACGTCATCCTTGGTCCTCTCCACTGGGCTGGGAAGCTTCCTGCTTCGTCGAGACTCCAAACAACAAACCTGTCTTGGTGCAGATTTACAAATGAGAGCCACATTCTGCCATGCTCTGAACTTCAACTTATTTAAATCAAATGCACTTAATTTTATATATTGCCAAGTTTCAAACCTTCTCAGGACTTTAAAAAATAGATCTGTTCTCCAAATTCCACATAGCCTTCTCGGGTCTCTTTGGTGATTTGTCCCTGGCTTCTACTCCTGGCCAACTTGTACAGGTGAGAAAAAGCAGCTTACTGACATCAAAACCAAATGTTCCCAAAGCAGGTTCACAGCTAAAGATGGAGGTTATTTTGTGCCATTCTCAAGTCAGCTAAAATTGGGTAATTTCAAGGGATCTAAAACAAATATTTCAAAGGTATATATTGAATAATTTAATTTTAAAAATCAAGCTTTAAAAATTAGTACCCCATTCTTCTGAGAATTCCCAGTGTCTTTTCTCATGCTTCTTAAAGAAAGGCCTGACCCAAGATAAAATCATTGCAATTAAACTCCCCCTTCTGCTTCAAGAACACCTAGGAGTCGTTGCTTGTGGTTAACTGGAGTTCTCCAGATTCCTGACTCATACAGTTGTTCTTGTAAGGATCAATTAAGTTGGTTATAAAGTGACTGGTGTTAGTTACTACATCGCTCCTGACTATCCACATTATTCTAGGGGTTCAATTTTGTGTTCTGTGTCTTTTCTTACTATAATCCCATCCATATCAGAAAACCACTTACTTTCTGCAGATGAGATCTACTTAGAATCTCCAGGTCATTGTCTTCTTGGGGAAGACTCAAAGCAAGCCAACCCCAAACAAAAACACTACTTAAGCTCCCTCTTAGAGAGAATCCCACATGGGATTCCCAGCTGCAACCCTGCCTTGCTATGTCATTTTGTTTAAGTGATGTCTCTAATCTTCTGCTTCCAAAAAGTTTATGATCCCTGGCAATAGAGGTGAGGGTGATTACAGGACCCAAGAACTATCACGTGATTTAGGCCTTCATTTGAGAGGTGCTGGGTAGGAAGTTGGTATTATTCTTACTCTGTGCCCGGAGGGTAGACCAGCATAACGGAGTTGATGCAGTCTTTGTCCAGATGTCTTCAATCAGGATTAGGTTCCTGAGTCATTTCCAAGATAGAATCTAGATTACCATCCCCACACACCTTGAATTAAGAGATAGCACATAGAAAATAACAGAAATTCAGAGTTGTTTGTCTAGCAAAATTTCCCCTTCCTACTGATTGGGAGAAGATCTTCACCAACCCTGCATCAGACAAAGGTCTGA
>LOEQ01002279.1:142521-153206 GCA_001685075.1 Bramus lutescens | reverse complement strand
GGGGCAGGAGGTGGAAATTTTTAATAATAATAATAAAAAAATAAATTAAAAAATTTCCCCTTCCTTGACAATGCTTTTCTCCCCACGTTTTCCTTGTAAGAAGGGAACATGTTCATCTGTTCCAGATAGCAGATAGGTTAAAGGGACATCAGTGACTGGATAGTAGATGTTAATTTGAAGAGGATTAGTACTGTGTCAGAAAGTAAACCAGTTTTGCCTCTAGGATATCAATTTCATTTGTCTAATGAAAGGAACATTTTTTAGAAGTTTTGTATGTACTCATTGACATATGACCTGGCATACATACCTTGAACAGAAATAGTCTAATATAACTATAATCAGAGCATTCAAAAAAGAGAGAAAGAAAAGACCAACTCTTTGGGGTACTTTATCAGAGCAGGATTGACCCCCACAGAGTTCAACTTGTTTTTAGAGACTTCCTTTTAAAACTGTAGGCTATACAGTGTGTCATTCTGGTAAACTCCAACTACCACCTCTATGTCAGTGACTTAAAGTCCTCTACCGCTAGCCCCAGCCTCCTTTGCTAGCCCCACAATCATATTTTCAGCAACCTATGAAGCATCTGTACATGAACATCTGACAGCATCCCCCAAACTTAACTTCTCTATGAGCCACCTTGACTCCACATTCCAATACACTGGGACAATTAACTACTAAGGTCCTAGTGTGCTACAAAAGATACCCGTCATTGTATCTGATCCATTGTCTAAAACATAGAGGTTCATATAGCTCGTGAGATTTAGCAAGTCATGAGTGGTTGAGCACTGAGAGTTGAAGCAATGTCTGGTGTAGCAGCTACTTTTGTAATTCTTGTGAATGATCAAGCAGATAGACTGGGGCAGAGCAGCTGACCAGATGTGGGGCGTCGAGGAAGATAAACTGGAATGGACTATCAGTGAGTCAAACACTCATCCCCACAGGTTCTGTAATCTGCCTTTTCCATGAACCTGACAGCTGGGGTTGAAATCCTGTGACACTCTGAAGTGGCTGCCGCTGNGACGTCCCCACCTCTATGGCCACTTCAGTAGCAGGTAGAGCCAGAGTAAAAGAATAACATGTTCAAGACCTAAGAGAAATAGGATCCTTCTTCCTTTTCAAGGGGAGTCAAATGTCAATCACAGAGGGTGGCTCAGATTCAAAGTGGTTCGGTCCTCTGGAGTCTCACTGAAATACAAGACATCCCCACACCCTGAGGGAGCCAAGGCTACAAGCCTCAACCTCCCACAGCTCAAAGCTGTTTCCTCAGATCTATCCAGAAAATGAGGTTTTCTGGGTGGGAAAAAGTACCATTTAAGTATAGCAGAATCTCCCACAATTCAAAACAGCAGGTAGGTTTAGAAACACCAGGTTGCAAAAGATGTTACATAGTTAAAGAGAGTGACTATAATGTCTAATTTCCAAATAGACACTTCTGAGACGTGACAGTGGCAATGATTATATGGGACAGCAGGTGGCCCAGGAGGACTTGGGCACATGGGTCATGAAGTTACCCACACTGCAGAGGAGACATGAAGTCAGGAGGGTGTGAGCAATCCTGGCCTTGTGATATCCCTTGTCAATGACTAAACACGGAAGCTCTCAATGAATTGAACCGTTTTGTGGTAAGTGCAGCCACTTCCGATGATTTTCTATCTAGTTGGATGACTTCATTTTCCAATGGGTTTGAATATTTGGGGATAGAAACGTAAAGGACTGTAACTGGTCCATGTAAACACTCTCCATTAAATTTCAGCCTTGTTCTTTCAACAAGCTTCTCTGGAGCATCAGGTACAATTTGAGAACTAATTAGAGCTCTGAGAAAGAGAACTATAAAGTGAGTGACACGTACCTTCCCTCACAGAACTGGCAAGCTAATCACTGAGATACATGAAACGGAATAATTACAATGTGATGTGCTTAAATGCCAAAGCACATATTTCTCAAGACAGCACACACGGCTATTTAAAATTCTTGAGGGTGCTGGCATCTCTCACAACACTAGGCCATCTTGGATGTGATGTGGACTCCAGGTAAATTGTAATTCTTCTTGGCCTTGTTTTTCATACTAAAGTCTATTTGTATCTCGGTTCACAACGTATACTTAAGATTTATAAAATCACATGCATTTAGCTATCTTAAGGTTGTTAACTAAAAAAGAGCTTCTCCTCTCTTTCTTCTGAGTTTAAATTACATGGTTCCAGGATTCCCCTTTGCCTTTTATGCCACATGAATAAATGTTTGCTGCGCAGGAGTGCTCATTAAGAAAGCATGAGCATCTCGGCCAGATTGCAAAATCCACCACCCAGGTCCAAGTGAGGAGCCTGCTGAAGGAACAATCTGAACCGCCTGTCAGTCCAGGACTGCTGGAAATCACTCAGCTGCGGGGCAGTGTTTCATACATTTCCCTTTGGGAGAATGTAGGGTTTTATTGTGAGAGGCTTCTATGTGTGCTTGTGTTTTCTCTACCTGTTTCAGGTGTGCTCAACACCACATTGCCTCAGGAGTCTGAGGACTGCAAGACATTTCCCACAAGTGGGCTCCCTTGTCTGGCTTTACTTCCATTCAGATCAAGAAAGCTTTCCAAGTGGATCTGTTTATTTGAGAAAAGTAGACAGTGAAATTAGTTCACTGGTTCCTATATCTAAAATCTTGTGATTTTTTTTTTCATTTTATGTGTGGTCAGGTACCATTTGCTAGCATCTATGACTCTGCAGTCTGTTGAGGCGCTCTCTCTGTGATCTCTGGAGATCTAACCCGCACTTTCCTCCCTCTCCCATACAGTCTCAATTGGCCCTGACCTCTGGCCATATTGGATGGGTCCAGAGTCTACATCCAGCCAGACTGAGCCAACCATACCAGCTTCCAGCCTAATCATCAGCTTCATCAAAGCAAATTGATTTTGGGTGGATATTGACCAGTCTTTAACCGGTTTAAATCCTTCAGGGTTACTTGAAAAGTGCTGAAGAAGATGCATTTTCCTATCTTTCAAAAGAAGCTATAATGTTCAGAAAGTCTACCTGTATTTATTCTCAGTGTCTGAGAATTCTACAACACCCTTACCTGAAAACTGTCAGTATTTTCATGGAGAAATCCATTAGGAATCTTCTTATTAAAACATAGTTTCATTATTATTTTAATTTATACTCCCTGACTATTAATGAGGATGGATTTCATTCTGTGCTCATATTCCTTGTACATTTTATATTGGTTTATGAATAGCAGCATTTGATTGTTTTAATGTGAATGGTCTATAATCACAAAAATATTTTCATCCTTAGACTTCACCTACAGGTTACTTCACAAAACACATACTTAAACCAAGTAATGGGGAAGTTAAAAACAGTTACTGTAAATGTGTACTAAGGAAGAGCTAACAAACCAAATTTGAAATAATGCGTTCAAAATAGAATTCAAAATGAGAAAATAAGCAAATGGAATTTTTACTTTGAGCCTAATAAGTGTAACATGCAAAAAAAAGTGCAAAGACAAAAGTTAGTGAGTCTTTATAAGATGTTAATGGTCACCTACCTAACAGTATAGTTTTGAATCCAGAGAACAAATACTTCAGCAATGGGAAGACAATCCTGCAGGAATTCTGTCACCAACAGACCAGCCAGAGGATCAGAGAGAGGAACATCATGTTTTGCACACAACAAAGAAAGAAAACTATGTGTTTCCAAACACTCACTTTGTCCTTAATGAGGAAAGTTAACCATGGGGTACAAGCAAGAAATGACCCTCAGTTCAGAATCACACACAGCTAAAATATTAAAACTATTAAGAGTAAGAAATAACATCAAAACTTGAATAAAATTATCTCTGCTTATGCTACTTAGAAATCTTGACGCACTGCTAAATAGTCATTGGTGGGCACAGAAGGCCAAATGGAAGAAACTACAGATTTTTAGAAGGGATGACAAAAAGAAAAAAAAAACTAAGCAAACAAACAAAAACAATGTGTCAAAACCTTTGGATATACATATTATATAAACAAATATTCACATTAATATAAAAACCTAAGCATCTAGTGTGTCTTTAATGCTTTCAGTAAGTTTCAGTAAAGTAGCGACAAATTAAGCATATAGAAAATATTAATAAAGAGCAAGAAAAATAATAATTAAAGCAAAAGCTTACTTTAAAAGACTGTTTAGAAGGCCAATGTTTTAAAGTAAAACATAGAAAAGACACAAGCATGAGTAGAATTTTAAAAAGTCTATTACACATATGTTTATCTTAAGATAATGAAAGGGTAACTCTTCAGCAGATCTCAGTTGCTGACTTCTGTTCCTGTTGAGTTTTACCGTTGAGGCAGGATATAGATGCTATTATGGTTGGTTTTTGTGTCAACTTGCCACCAATTAGGATCACTTGAGCAGGGAGCATCACTTGCAGAACTGTCCCGATGGCTTTGATGTCCCGGCTGGAAGACCCACCCTGACTGCAGCCGTCCCATCTGGTAGCAGTCCAGATACAAAGGATGTTTGCTAAGGAAGATAATCCTGCTCCTTTGCCTTCCTCTAGTCACTGCGTTGATCTGTCCTCGTGATGCAGTTGCTGATTCCATTCTTTCAAGGTGGACTAGGGTCCAGAAGTCCTTCAGGAACATTCCAGGCTGCCAGGAAGATTGAGGCTACTGAGGCATCCTACCTTGTGAATGGAGTAAGCATCAATTGTTTCCTTCCAGTGACGGACAGCTAGTGTGGAACTGTTTAGCTGCTGGGCTCTCTGGTATGATTTGTATGTAGATACTCTTCTAAAGATGACTTAATATATTCATATATATTTATATACATACATGAATTCATTTATACACGCACACACACACACACACACACATATATATATATGAAACACACATGGTATACATATAACATTCATCCCTTGGGTTCTGTTCCTCTAGAGAATCCTAACTAAAACATTTACATACACTTGACTGGTCAAGAACTTACTATGTAGCCAAGTTGTCCTCAAATCCACAATCTCCCTGCCACAGCCTCCCAAGTGCTGGAACTGGAGAGCCAGGTCAGTGTTCCCAGTTTTAAATTAACAATTAAGCTGAATGACTTGAGGAAACCAATCCACATGAAAGGGAAAGATGTAGTCAACAGACTCCACACTCTCCACCAAGTAAGTGCAAGGACCTTCACATCCACTTTTCAAAGCACTTAGTAAACTCTGCTATACAAACTGTTTCAAGGGACACAGAAATGGTGAGGAAAACTTCTGCAACTTGTCTGATGAAATCAATACCATCCTAATACAAAAACTGAACAACGAGAGTACAAACAGAAAAAGCTCATGGTTCTCTGTCTATGAAATGTTAAGTATTGACTCTCAGAGTATAAGTGTATTAAAAAGTAGTGTTCATCAAAACCAACGAGTTTACGTCGAAACACAAGTGCGACTTCACAGTCGAAGTGAATGCTAAGAAGTATTATAATGAGCAGAAGGCAGAGGGGAAATCATATCACACCAGGAACCGAGCACTGGTCTGGGCAACAGGTGGGTTAGTAGTGAACAAAATGGAGAAATCCCTGCCTGCACAGAACTTATAATCCAGGAAGGGGAAGAGACAGCAGGAAAATGTGGTATAGAACATGGCTGGCACCGACGGACATGTATCGGAAAGTCGAACAACAAAGTGGCACAGGCAGGAGAATGGTGCCTGTGTGAACGGGGTGCGTAGGGGTGACACTGTTGAAAAGCTGAAAGCCTTACAGGGGTGGAAGAGTCGGGGACAGTAAAAATAAAAAGCATAGTTAAAGACATGTTGGAGGAAGCAGATATTTTAGGGCGTCAATGGACACCAGAAGAGCTTTAGCTTTTCCTCTGAATGAATAGAGAAGATTCTAGAAGAACTTGAGGAGTACCGTGACATGAGTTACAACTGTAAATCATTGTTGGTTTGCTTTTGTTTGTTCGAGACAGTGTCCATGTAGCCTAAACCGGTCTCAAACTCACAGTGCAGCCAAGACTAGCCTCAACCTCAAGGCCATCTCCTCAGAGTGCCGTGGTTAGCAGGATATGGCACCCTGGCAAATGATGCCATTTTTCCAGTTGTGGTGTTGAGAGTAGGTGGCTACCACAGAGTTGGCAAGAGCAGATGGTCAGCCGATGCCATACTCCAACTAGAATCTTCAGAGGCACGGGAGAAGTCATGAAGGTAGTGACTTGATTCTGCTTGTATCTCGAAGGTAGAGCCCGTAGGAAGTTTGTGTGGGCTGGAGATAAAGCTTGAGAAAGTCTGCTGCGCAGACCAAAAATTACCAAAGTTTTTCAACCAAATGAACTAGAAATTGGGAGCTGCCATCTGCCAAGAGGTGGGAACTGAAGAAGGAGATGAGCGAGATATGTGCGTCACAAGCAGACACCTGGAGCAGCCTCAAAGGCAACAAAAGAAAAAATATCGTTTACCATGGTTATTAATTCAACATTTCTCTCAGTATCCTAATCAAGGCAAAAAAGGTAAATATATACTTGTGTGTGTTTCTGTGTTTATGTGTGCCTGTGTGTATGTGTGCATACATGTATGGAATAAAGATGTACTTACATATGGGATATGTATTTGTGGGATATTTTGCAGTAAATATTTAGTTCACACTATTTAAAGTTATTGTAGCTAACTAGAAAATCAAAAATAATAGAGAATGACACTAAGAAAGCTCAATAAAATAGCAGTTTAACTTTCAAATATCAATGAATTTCTATACTCTAACAGTAACTGTGTGTAATTTTAATTTTAAAATGAATTATCTTCAGTAGCAACTGTAAAGTACCTAAAAATTATCTTTTAAAAATTAGGCAAGACCCTTAGGATTAAAACTATAGACTAAAATACATGAAAGATTAACAAAAAAGAAAAAAGTTATTAAAATGCCAATTATTTTCCAAATGGACCTATGAAATCATTGATTATCCCCATGAAAACCTTAATAGAACATGTTTTCAGAAAGGAGAAAGATATTTGAAATTTCATTTGGAAAGGAAAATACACAAGAAGAGTCAACACAGTTTCTAAAAGAAGAAAATGGTAAAGAAAATGTCTGATCAGCCAAATAGGTATTTAGCCACTATATGTTGACCAAAAACAGACAAACATTTTAAGCAGAAAAATTTACATGTACCCAGGAATTTGGGGTATGAAACAAGTGGCTTCCAGTCAGTGAGAATAAATAAGAATGGGTCAAAAGAATTGAGCTAGCCTAAGTGGATTTTCATAAAGGAAAAATTTCTCCCATAACTTATAGTACACACAAGAATAAATTTTAGAGAAAGGGAAGGTTTCTCGATCAATTCATAGTTGCTATCATTGGAAGCTATTCAAATTGAATTACAATTAATTAAAAATCAAATAAAACAGAAGCTTCTGTTTTTTGCAGTCTTGTTGGTTGTGTATAATCTCCACTGTCAACTTCACCTAATTTAGAGGCCCCTAGGGGGCATTCCTCTGGGTTTGTTTGTCAGTGAGCCTTTTTCCAGAGAAGTTTAGCCAAAGAAGGAAGACCTACCGTGAATGTAAGTGCGCCATCTCCAGGACTAGGGTCCCAGTCTAAATAAAAAGTAGAAAATGGTATCTCTCTGTTCCTGTTTGTGGCCTCTGAACAGCTGTTTCACAGTCCTGCCCGCAGCTAGGGCAGCTCTGGTGGCCATGTCTTCCCCTTCATGAGAGACCACATCCTCAAAGTGTGAGCTGGAATAACCCATTCCTCACCTAAGGTGCCCTTGTCATCACAGGAAGAACTAACAGAGGGTAAGTTTGGCTACTGAAAAATATCAATTCCTGTTCCAGGAATGTCCCCATAAGGTTAAAAGACAAAGGACAAAACAAAGATATTGGCAACACGTATAATAGAAAGAGAATGTGAGAAAAAAGACTGGAGCCCAATAATTGATGACATATAAATAGACAATACATTAAAAAGTTAAAATATAAATAAGATAGTCTAGATAATTTGCTCAAAGGGAAGAAATCAAAACCCCAGTAAGGTGGCTGCTGGGAGAGGTCCGTGGTTGATTGCTAACAGCAGCATCAAAAACTTGGGTTCTATTCCAGAGAGGGATGGGGGTTATATGGGAAGGGAGGAGAGGGAGGGGAAGGAGGGAAGGGACGTGGAAGGAGGAAAAGACGGACAGACAGCGAGAAATTTCAGTTTACTGATCAGACAGGATTCTTTGTAGTATTAACAGCAAATTAAAGCATCTGTCAAATCCCAGAAATTAATTTTAAGGTGTTTAACCTGATGTAGCAAGGATATATTTATTAAATTTTCCCCTATGGCAACCTTTTCATGAAACACAGCTATAGAAAAAAGAGAGAGAGAGAGAGAGAGAGAGAGAGAGAGAGAAAAGAAAAGGAAAAAAGAAAGTCAGGTAGAACTCCATAGTAGTTCTATTTGAATGCAATAAACAGCTCTAGTTGTTTAGTGATGGTATCTATATACTTGTGAATGAGTTTCTTAAATAGGTCAATACTCAGTGTAGCAAATTACTCAGTAAATTTTTTTTCCTTTAGAGATGCAGAGGCAACCCTTAATCCTTGGAAGAATTATTATAAATTTTGGTGTTTCGGTTTTTTAAAGGCATTTCTCTGTGCTTAATAGCCAAACTTCCTTGGCGAGAGCAGTGGTTCCTTTCCTTTGGTCTCAGCTTGGGTGCTGTGACCATGTAGAAGGAGGAAACACCAGAGTCTTAAGAAGAAAAAACGGCATGACATCATCCAGAGGACTTGAAAGTGTCTCTGTAGGTTGCCCCTATCTCCATGGAAACATGCCCTGTCTCTGACAGTCTCTAGGCAAGAGGATCTCCTTTGGTCCCAAACAAATCTTTATCTCCTATTTACTACTAACACCAAAGGCTCTTGTTGGACCAACCTGTTTGACAACAGCAGATGGAAGCTCAGATGTCTGTTTGTGCCGCTACCCACAAACAGCAAAATTCGGGTTTCTCCCAGTTCTACCCATTCGCAAACGTGTTTCTTTCACAATCTTACCTTCGTCTGTCAAAAAGTGTGTTCCCAAACTTTCAAAATTTCCATTCAAATGTTCTCCCAACATCGTCTTTGAAAGCCGTGGACTCCACTGGATTTTCTTCAGAAGTAAAATGGAAAAAGCCCTAAGAGCATTAAAGTGTAAAACTGTTTAAGATTTTCTTCCTTTGGTAGAATTAAAATATACTATCAATTTAAATATTTCATTATACAAATTCAAAAACCCATGGCTGGTACTTCAATATTCCATTGCTTAATAGTTGAGATATAATTAAATACATTTATGTACCAAGTCCAATGTAGTTAAATTCATTCCCTTTCACCTTAGAATCCTTAAATGAAAATTTAAAAAAGTCACCCCATGTACAGAAGTCACTGAATTGTTCATTGTTAAATGGTAAGATTTTTATGCCTTCTGAAATCATCTGTTAATTTGGAAAAATGACTCATTCAGTGTCGGTCCCATCTTTGAAAACTAGTTGATGATGCTGAAGACATTAGCCCTCCCTACAATCCAGCTTAGGAGCAGGAGAGGGGCCCTTAGGAACCAGAACTTCTTCATGGAACTTTCAGATGTGACGGGTTGTTCATTTTGTGGAACACGTCCTACAAACTCTGTATTTAGAACACACAAATCTACAAAAACAATTTCATTGCTGTTGGCAAAACCACTGTCCTAACCTGCTGTTCAGATTCAAATCTGATAATAACGGTGCTGTTACCTCCAGAGAAACCCTGTAGGCAAACATGTCATGAGTGGCCCAGTTTGACTGAGAACAGATCCACGCCACTGGTCACAAAGGTAAACACTTGAGACATTTAACCCAGCCCAGGAGTCCTAAATGGACGGGGGTGGTCATCTGGATTATGAATCACCTAATTGGCATGTCAGAAAATACGCCTTTTATTGACAGAAGGTGATTGTGGGGGAGAGTAATTTTTTATGGAAATACCAGACACCTGCCTCCTTCTCTTTGTATTCAAACTTCTGTGTGTAGTGGAAGAGAACGAGAAGAGGAGTAACCCTGTGTTACACTTTTGCACCATGTAATACACGAGGTTATTTCGGCAGCTCTCCAGCAATGTGAAATTGTCTGGTTTCCGAATAAATCTCCATGGTTCATGAAAGATCTTTAACTTTCTCTGTGCATCACAGCAGAAACATAGCCACTTGTCCACCTCTTCCTCATTGCACTGGTTAGTACCAAAAAGGTGTTGCATGTACTCATCACTACCACTTCAAACATACACACACACACACACACACACACACACACACACACGTCTACCATAGGGGGATAGAACTGACTAAAAGTTAGGAGTATTCTCCTTGTAGCTCCTCAAAACTCTTCTGTACCCCAATAGCTGAAACAATTGCTTAGACTGGTGACTCCATAAATATTTATTGATTTTAATACAGTGATTCCATTTTGATTTGACCATCCATGGGTCCCAGAAAGCAAGGCCAGACATCCCTGGGGCACAAGGAATAAAGTTTAAATGGAAAACAATCCATCCCAATTCTAGCCTACGCATAGGTGTCTCTGAAAGTAGACATAAAAGAAACCAATTCTCCTAGGTGATCAGGTCTTCAAGCCATTTCAAGAAGTATGTCTCCTTGGGTTCACCTTCCTATTTAGATTCTCTAGGATCATGAATTATAGGCTCAATGACCTTTATTTATGGCTAGAATCCACTA
>LOEQ01002279.1:116381-136085 GCA_001685075.1 Bramus lutescens | reverse complement strand
TGGTAATCCAGAATAGGGAACAGGTTCTCAAAAGTCAGCTAAACACCAGGGATGGGTCCTGATCTCACTGCTAGGAGACTTAAAAACAGACCAAGCTGTACAACTGACCCCCACATGCAGAGCATAACCCAGGTTCTTAATACCACTATCTTTGAGGGTAGAATTTCAACATGTGGATTTGGGACCAGAAGTATTCAGACTATAGCAAGTTCTCCCAGAAACTAATTCCTCTGGAGTCTCCTCAGCCCTAGACATAATTAATGCTATCCAGACTATTAAGACCAGGTAGTGATTTGGAGCACAGATTATGCCATATGCCTCCAATAATACTTGGTTTTCTTTCTGAAAATGACAAACTGCTACACTTTCTACTCCCTAAGGCTACTTAGATGTGTCGTTGATCTCTGGTCAAGGAAAGGCCAGTGAGAGTTAACATTAGCCTGGTTCCAGTAATGTTCTATCCCTCCCACACTTGGTTGCATCAGAGGTCTTGTATTAAAAGTAGAAGCATCTGGTGGGCCACACTGGCTAGAACCAGTGAGTGACCCACCTGCTAGTGGAACTGCACCCACCCCAAGCCTGCGCCTCCCAGCTTGTCTCTGGCCCTGCTGCTTTCTGGGCATGCCCTGAACCCCCGAGGACTTCCACCAGGCATGTGCAGGCCATATCAGCCAGAACCGGTGAGTGACTGCGTGAGCTGCCTGCCAGTGGAACTGCTCCCTCCCTGGATAATGTTCCCTGGGGCCTTTCCTCCTGCCCACCCCTTCCCATCTCCTTGCCTGCCCCACTGCTGGACCCTACCCCCAAACCCAGGTTACTTCTACCATCAGGCACAGGCTGAACTGGTGAGTGACTCAGCAGCCAGCAAAACTACCCTGAGCCCTAGACTATTTATCCACAGACCCTTCCCACAGCCCATGCCCTCCCAGATCCTTGGCAGCCTCACTGACCTTTCCCCAACCCCAACCCTAACCCCAAGAAACTTCCCTCACTCAGATGCAAACCACACCAATCAGAACAGGCACACGTCACGGCAGCTTGAACAGATTCCAGCTGCTCAGGTGCCAGCCACTCCAATCAGAAGAACAGGGAACTCCTGGTGCACCAAAGCCCAGGCTACCTACCAGAAAGCCAAATCCTAGCTTATACAGAGATCACCCAGCCACCAGAAATTCAGACCACAAAGACTAGAAGACCAAAGAGGAAACAGAAACTGAGGAATAAAACACCCATCTAACACAGAAAAATTGAGAAATCAGAACCCTAGACTTAAAATCATCCCAAACCCAGATGCCTAAATGCCAGTGTGAAGATCCAATCAACAATAGCCAGGGCAGTATGGCAGCTCCAGAGACCAGCTATCCTACGACAGCAAGATCTGAACGTTCCAACTTAGCTGAAGCACAAGGATAGGACCTTAAAACCAACTTTACGAAGATGATAGAGGCCCTTAAAGAGAACATGAAAAAATTCCTTAAAGAAATCGAAGAAAAGACAACAACAACAACAACAAAAATAGAAGCAAACAACAAATCCCTTAAAGGATTCCAAGAAAAAACAAAATTAAAAAAAAAAGGTGAAGCAAACTTTTCATGACATGAAAGTCAAAATAGAAGCAATAAAAAACAAATACAAACTAAGGGAATTCAGGAAATGGAAACTCTGGGTAAGCAAACAGGAACTACATGCACAAGCATCAACAACAGAATAAAAGAGATGGAAGGGAGAATCTCAGGCATTGAAGATAAAATAAAAGAAATACATTGAGAGAGAGAGAGAGAGAGAGAGAGAGAGGTGAGAGAAAAGGAGGAGAGAGAGGTTAGGAGGAGAAAAGAGCCTATGACCAAAAGACCAGGAGGCCAACAGACAGTGTGGATCAAGAGGGTAAACAGCCAAAATGACTGAGTTAAACAAGCATCAGGTTGCTGCTGGGAGGCAAACAGAAGGTCAAAACTTGGGCGGGAGTGTTTTGGGGTAAGGGTTGGGTGAGGAGCACTAGGAGGAGCCACAGGCAATGAGTAATGTACTGGGAGAGCTGGGAGGAGCCACAGGCGCTGAATGATGCTGGGAGAGCTGGGAGGAGCCACAGGTGCTGAATGATGCTGGGAGTTCTGGGAGGATCACAAGCACTGAGTGATGCTGGGAGAGCTGGGAGGAGCCACAGATACTGAGTGATGATGGGAGAGCTGGGAGGATCACAAGCACTGAGTGATGCTGGGAGAGCTGGGAGGAGCCGCAGGTCCTGAGTGAGCCTGGAGGCCAGCATGAGTTTTGGTATGCTGATAGATGCCATGGTGAGCTATTTGTCCTGAGCTCCTTTGGGACCTGAGAATATCAAACTAGAAACACCGATAGAGAAGATGACTGGCGTAGCCTCACTAGGATAATGTGAAACTATTTTCACTGTTGCTTATTGGACAGCACAGGCAGGCTGGGAAACTGGCAGTGAGCACCAGTCCTATGGGAGTGAATTAGTCCTTGACTTGAGCAATTGATGAAGTTACTTGGCATCACTAGCTAACATCAGTGAAAGGTCTCCCTGAAAACCGTTTTATTAGAAAGTCACAAAGGTCATGAATAAAATTCATTTGGGAAATGGAATTTAGGAGCAGCTCATAGGGAGTTCAATTGTGCAATTTAATTTCTTTCTGCTACCTGGGATTTTTTTATTGTTTCTTTTCTGTTTTTCAGTTTTGTTTTATAGTTCACATATTTTATAAAGCCTAAACCACAAAGTCACTTAATATTTAATTTCGATTTTCCTGTTCTCCCAAGGATGCTATACTGTTGTAATGACTGAATATTAGTGCAGAGAGTTGGCACACTGCTTCTCCATGTCCTGTGAAACAGAGGTGTTCATCCACACTTCAGTTCCTGGGATCACATACCAGCTCTTCTACTCAACAGGATCTTTAAAAGTTACTGATCTGTTTGTAACTTTTTCTACCTGAAAAATGGGACTAACAATCATATTCTCCTTACAGTTTCACAAGAATTCATTGTGTATTAAATATAAAATACTTGCATCAGTACTTAGAAAATGAAGCTATTTTGTTACTAGGAATTGCTATTCTTAATTTTTTTAAATTAGAATTATAGATAAAATTACCATAAACATGCTAATGTATGTAGATATTTTCTTCATGTTTAACTATTTCCCTAAGGTGTCGTTTTCTTTTCCATAGTTATTCCAAAGGACTAAACAATGGTCCTCCCCTAAACTACATATTCATTAAACAATTGACGCTAGAAATCAAGCTACAAGCATGCTTCCTCTGGAGCCATATCTGGAAGCAGAAAAGCAACTGGTGCTGACCTGGTTCTGAATTCTAGGGTTTGGCTCAAAGTAAACAGCAGGCCAAGTAGTTTGGATGATGGGAGACAGCAGACCATCACCCTAGATTAATGGTGTTGTAGAAAGAGATGTCTTTCGAGCAGCACCTTAAACCTGAGCTTGGCCTACCCTTTTAAACTGTAGTATGTAGGTTATTTTAAAGTCCAACAAAGAGAGTATTAGAAAGTGGTCCTTGAGCTGGACCTGGTGATGAGTGCCTTTGACCATAGCATTCCACAGGCAGAGGCGTGGGGATCTCTATGAGTTCAAGGTCAGCCTGGTCTGGTGACCAGTGAGTTCCAAGATAGCCAAAGCGACACAATGAGACCCTGTCTTGAATAAAAAATAACCAAAAAAGATGGGGGAAGCCTTGAGAGAACAGTCTTTCAAGGAAGGTGCCAACCCAGAGGTAGAGTCTCCTAGCAACTACTAAATGACCCCATCACTTCCCACTCTCTTTCAAAAGCCAGGAATTCCTTATTCACATTCTCATAGTACACGCTCCCTAGACAGAAAACGCCCATCCGTTCTTGTAGCCAAGGCTGTGAGCACAGAGGGGGATAAATCAGCGATGGAATTTGGACAAACTTCCCTTTCATTGGGAAGAGTGCGGTGAACGTAGTGATGGCTGATAACATTAAACACTGGTCACCTGCAAAGAGTGTGTATCTAGAAGGGTTATTCATTTTTCTAAGGGCATTAAAAAAATAGAGGATTGATGGTTTTGCTAGAAGGCACCAGAAACCATTTACCTTTGATCAGAATGGATGATTTAGTAGGTAATAATGTACTTCAGAGTTTATTTTAGACAACTCACGTTTATACAACCTGTCCCTTGTGATAAGTTAATCTTGACTCGCTATGGTGAGATCTGAAAGCACACGTGATCCTTAGTCCTCCAATGCGTGGAGCACTTAATAATAATTGTAGGTTAATTCTATCCTGAGTAGTATTAGAACCTAAGACAAAGGATAATACTATCCTGAGCAGTATTAGAACCTAAGACAGAGGGTAATACTATCGTAAGCAGTATTAGAACCTAAGACAGAGGTTAATACTATCCTGAGCAGTATTAGAACCTAAGACAAAGGTTAATATTATCCTGAGAAGTATTAGAACCTGAGGCAATATTTTTAAAATAAGCAATATTGATCCTATCTTTAACATTCTGGTATTTTACTCATCATGAATCTTCTGCACAAAATTCAATTTTTAAATATCTATTACAATGTTATTTGGTTTACTTACAATATTATTATCCTTTTAAGTTAATTTTAAGTGTCATTAGCCTAAAATCCAACATTATTAGATAATGAACTTGTTTAAATGCTGTAGAAATGTGTCAAGATTGTGTATGTATTCACTTTTACCTGCTTCATCTTAGATGCCAGTGACCCAGCTCTAAAGAATTAACTAATCTTTCTTATTTTGTAACACTGGAGAATAATAGGTGCTATGGATTTATTTTTGTTAAAAGTGCTTATAATGCAAACTCTCTGCTCTACTCTTCCTTTTTGTTAATTTTGATAATGTCATAGGATATGTTTTGTTCATATATAGATACTCTTCTTAATCCCTAAGTCTCTCAGGTCCAGCACCTACCTACTCTCTCAACTTCTTGTCCTTTTTGTTTGTTTGTTTTGGTTTTTAGTGATCCACCAAGTTCAATTTGTGCTAATTTGTAGCTGCCCACTGGAGCATTGTCAACCTCCAAAGTCCTCACTCTCCCTTCCCCACAACCCATCAACCACCAGCAGCTTCTCAGTGAAGGGCAGAGAGTCATAAGCCCCTCCCCCACTCCCTGCTTGGATGTTGACTGGCTTGATCTTCTACAGGTCTTGTCCAGCCACCACAGTGGCTGTGAGTTCCTGTCACATCCAGAAGACACAGTCTTGCCATGGTCTTCCCTAATCTCTACCTCTTAAATTTAGAATTTTTCTGCCTCTACTTCGTCAGTGCTTTCTAATCCTTGGGGAGAGGTTGGGATATTCATGCCCCACTTGGGGCAGAAAACTCCACTGACTCTTATTCTCTGTACTTTGGCCATGGCCATTTATGAGTTTCTGTGTTAACTGCCATCCAGTGCACAAAGAAACCCCTCTGAGGACATCTAAGAGTTGCACTTATGGATGGGTACAGAGATACAGGTTTTAAAGGTACGTTGGTACTATGCCCATATAGGAAAACAATGGCAGAAGATTCATTCCTGTGGCCTGTGAGCCAACATAATCATAAATTCTTGGCCAGGTGTTATAGTACCAGGCCTGTTTCTTCTCTTGTGAAGCAGACTTTAAATCCAATCAGAAAGCTGTTAGTTATGTCTATAACATTTATACCACTATTGTGTTCATAAGTCTATCTTGTCCTGCTGGTTTTTATTATAATTCACAGGATTCACATCTGAGTAACAGAACTGATGACTTCCCCCTTCCCCGCAATCCTGCATAACCCCTTCCATTCTTTTTGGTGCTTGATATTTTTACATTCCCATAAATATTCTTAAGTTTCATCCTGGAAGTGACTTTTAAGTGTGCGGTCCCTTGGGGAATTGCTTTTAGATAGGAGCAGGCGTGTTCAGGGTGCTGCAAACATAGATGTGGGGGGGTTAATTACATTTTAAGGGTTTTATTTTTATTTTAATGATGTGTGTAGGATCATATCTGTATGTTATTTTGTGGACATGAGCACAGTACCATGCAGAAATTATAAAAGGGTGTTGGATCCCCTGAAGCTGGAATTATGTGTGGGAGACCCCAGTGTGGATTTTCTGCAACAATATGTGCTCTAAACTGCTGAGCCATCTGTCCAATCCTGGGTGTTTTTCTTCTAATGTTTGATAAATGAGATCAGAGTGGCATTTGCTTTAAGAATAAATATTTTCCACTAATGAACGCTCTACCCAAATGAGTTCTCCCAGTCTGGATGGCAGAGAAAGACGCTTCCGCAGGTGTCTGTGAGTTTAACGTACTGTCTCCTTTATCTTATGTGATTCCCTCCCAGTTTTGGGAGAATGCTGATTGGAACGCTGTTGAATATGTGACGATTTTCTTCTTACGGATCTCCTGGATTTTCTCTATACCACTCTGTCCTCTCCCGTCGTTTGCTCTGTGAACTCTAGTTCCCTAGTCTCTCTGATCATGTTCCTTAATCTTAAATTCACCTACGTAACCTGAAATCTTTATCAAAACATTGAGCTAAGATAACCTTGTCCATCTCCCATTCCTCCTGGGTCAGGGTCCTTCATTGCCTGGCACCTAGTGTCTGGGAAATATCGCTTGATACAGTTGTCTTGTTTGTTGTTGGTTTGTTATTGTTGTTTTTTTTTAATTTTGATAGGAAAGTAATCCCAATCCCTATCTTGCTACCTTGTTAGAAGCAGAAGTCCATTCATTGCCTCTCAGTATTAACACCAAGGCATCAAAGCTGAGCTCATTTAGGTTTTGGTATATTGTTGATTTAGGGGCTCTTCCTTTGAATGTTGGTATGCTGAGAGATCTTGAAATTTCATTGTGTGGGTCTATTTTTATTCATTGCACTTGATTCTAAATGGGTCCTCCCAGGCCTTAACTTTAATGTTTGGGTAATTAGAAGGGGTCTTTTTAGGTAACTTCCTTCCTTTTATTTTTTTTCCTTATTATTTTCCTCTGGTCTTAAAATTAGTTGAATGATAAGCCTAAGTGTCAGTATTTTTTTTATTTTTGTGGTTTTGTTTCTCCAAGAAATTACTTTATCTGCCATTCAATTGATCTCCCTAAAGTATTTTCTGTATTATTTGATTCTTTTGGATTTCTCTTTAACTTCTAGTTTTTATGACATAAACTTGTCTCTGAAGACTGTACTTTAAATTTTTATGTGTAGATAATACATGTATAGGCACCTTGTGCATTTGTGGGTAGAGGCGCACCGAGACACAGAATGTGTATAGAGGTCAGATGATAACCTCAGCTGTCAATCCTCGAGTGCCTTCTACCTTATTTTTATTTTTGTTTTTTGAGGCTGGGTCTCCAATTAGCCTAGAACTTGCCAGGTAGTCCAGGTTAGCTGACCCAACACCTCCCATGTATCTCCTTGTCTCTGCCTCCCATCTTACCCTCTCTGAGTCTACAGGCATATGTCATGATATTTGGACTCTTGAGGGTTCTAAATTGCAAACGCAGATCCTTGTGCATACAAGGCAACAGATTCATCTCTTCAGACTGCCAGTGATTATTTTAAAGCAGACACCATCAAAATGAGCCTGTGTCATCCTGTCGTTCCAGACAGCAAAAAGCTCTCAATGGTTACTAACATCTTAGCAGAAGGATTTCAGAACCACACTAAGAAAAACAGGACATGTTAAGCTTCAAGAAAAAAGTAATAGATTGAGAAGGTAAGAAGTAGCATGGGGCAGATATGACCAGGCTACATTGTGTGTATGCATGAAAACGTCATAATAAACCTATCATTTTGTTTAATTGGTAGAGCATGAGAAAAACTGTCATTTGAAAAGAAAACTGAATAATTGGTTGGAAAACATGTGTAGACTCATAGGCAGCAAACAAAAACAAAAATGCATGAAACAAAATTCAACATCCTTCAGGAGTGGTGAATCATTCATCATTTAGAAAATGGCAGAGAGGGAGCCAAGCAAGCATTTATAATATTTCTTTTATGTATTCAAATGTTAAATGAGGGTGAGTTTACCTTTAGGGAACTGTTGGACTAAAATTATCTCAGGGCCTGTACCTCGAGGCCTGGAGGACAGAGAAAAGCCTGGCTCAAGTTTGAGAGATAGTCTCAAAACTACTGAGGATGAGACAGCAAAATCTAGGTAGATGCCCCTCTACCAAAAGCTGGAGAGAGGGCTTGACTGTCTCTCATTGGCTGGAGGTACCCCCATGTCACACGATGTCACTTAACCTATATAAGCTGATGCTCACAGTAATAAATTGAGTTCCCGCTTTGGCTTGACTCCCTATTGTGTCTGACTGTCCTGCTTCGTGAGGCTGCTGAATGGGCAGATAGTCCACTCATCTTTCCCTGGGGAATAAGGCTAACACTAATCAATTATGAATGAGCATCAACAATAGTTAGTATCAGAAATGGAAAGATGGTGTATGCATCCAAATGGGAGAATGCCTGCACATTTTTTTCTTTTCAAAAAATTACAACCAATAATAAACAAAAACTCCAGTGCCAAGTATGAAATATCTCCTTTTGGATCCTTGGTCAGGGAAGGTGCAGAATCCACCTCACACAGGCTCTGGTCACTCTCTTCACAGCCCCCTAGTTCTTTAGTTCCTATTGCTGAAGACACCACACGCTGGGTAATGATGTGTAGAGAAATCAGACTGGAATTGAGCTAGAAGTAAGCTGCCTGCTAGCCGCTTTCCTAGGACTGGGAGTTGCTACACAGGCTATTGAAGGAGAAAGGGTATCAACAATTTATCTAGCTGTGAACCCCACAATTTACAGTGTCAGCCTGACAGGCAGACTATGGCCACTGGTGCAAGAAGGATGTAACTGTTCTGGGAAATACCAACCATTTTCCTATTGGAATGGAGACCTGTTCCACAGAAGGAATTTCACAAATAATACTGTAAACCCAGTGAACACCCGGGATGAAGGAGTCTGAGGCTATAGGTATGAACTTTCTCCTGTTGTTTAGCTAAATCAGCAGTTCTCAACCTGTGGGTCACAACCCTTTTAGAAGTCAAACAACCCTTTCACAGGGGTCACTTCAGACCATTGGAAAACACAGATATTTACGACTTATTCACAGATGTTACAATTCATAACAGTAGAAGAATTACAGTTATGAAGTCACAATGAAAATAATTTTTGTGGATGGGGGTCACCACAACATGAGAAACTATATTAAAGATTACAGCCTTGGGAAGGCTGAGAACCACTTAGCTGAATTCTCATGGTGCCAAGCTGTCTTTTAAATAATCTTGTATCCATAGGCAACTGTGACTCTTAGGTTTAATCAGAGAAGCTTCCCATTGTAGAGATATATGATGACCAAAGGTACTTAAAGTAAGTGATGGTTGAGCATACAGTCCTAAATAAATCATATATACTATCACTGTAAGGCTTGGGATCAGCGTGGAATAAGGAACAGAAAGAATGTAAAAGAATACAGGGAGGAGCTGGAGAGATGGCTCAGCTGTTAAGAGCACTGACTGCTCTTCCAGAGGACCCTGGTTCAATTCCCAGCATCCGCATGGCAGGTAACAACTGTCTGTAACTCCAAGATCACACACCCTCACACATACACGCAGACAAAACACCAATGCAAATAAAATGAAAATACAAAAAAAAGAATACAGGGAGAAAGCCTATGAAATGTTGCCTTCTGTGCACGGCATGGGTGGGGTTATATGCAAGAGCAATTGTGAGCAACATTGACAACAGTCATGATATTTTTATTGTAATGTGTGGCTGGAAGCAAAAGAAGGAAAATGTCTAGGAGCCGGAAGTTGATCCATGATGTGTGTGCCATCAACCTTTGAAGGCTGCATCTGAAATATTCGGGCTTTAGCTTCTCTTCCTTTACCCTGATCCTCTGGTTGCTAAGTATGTTTGGAAAGTTATTTTTAAAAGATTCCACCGATAACCCAGAACCAGCTGGGTGGGGTGCGTCTGCTGGTGTGGACCACTTCAAATGTCCATTAGCACACCTTTCTTGTCACTTAACGCCCAGAGGGCAAGGCCTTTGGGATGAAACTTGTTTATAAACTAGGACCGTTATTTTTGAAATGGAAAGGAAGGGCTGGACAGGAGATTGTACAGATTAGAGATTTGTACTCACTCTGAAGCAGCCCTGTGTTGCTGAATATTTTACCCATGAGCCGCTAATCTGTCTGCCTGAATCTGATGCAGAAGGCCTCGGTCTCTCCCTAAATCTATGAGGTATTGCTGGGAAGCCAAGTTTTTCAACTTAATCCTCCACAAAAGAGCATAATAATAACTCTTACTTAGATGACACAGTTCTGTGAAGCTTATGAGTATCTATTTCACAGTTATTTGGGCATTACAGAAGCCTGTGTTGATTTCTATGTTTTGAAGATTCAGTTAAAGAAATTAAACTGAGCACATTCAACAACCATCCAAACTAACACCTTAAAGTTTTGAATTTTTAAATTACATTTATTTATTACTTTATGTGTGTGTGTGTGTGTACGTGTGTGTAGTGAGTGTGTTTATACACACATTCATTCATGGTCTTATGCGGAGGTCAGTGGGCAACTTTCTGCAGTCAGCAGAGATCTAACTCAGTTCATCAGGCTTGGCAAGAAAATAACTTTGAAGCTGGAGAGATGGCTCAGTGCTCTTGAGGAAATCTCACATTTGACTCCCAGGACTTACATGGCTGCTCACAATTGTCTGTTATTCCAGCACCAGAGGGTCCAGGGCTCCCTCCTAACCTTCCATGGGGAACCAGCCATGCATGTGGTACACAGTCACACACACAAACCAAAAGCTCACATAAATTGTCTTCGTTACATTTTTTTTTTCTTGCTGTGAAGAGACACAGTACCCAGGCAACTTAGAAAAGAAAGCATCTCATTGGGGGCTTGTTTATGGTTTCAGAGGGTGAGCCTGTCACCACCATGGTGGGGAACAGGCAGACAGGCAGGCATGGCATGGAGCAGTAGGAGAGAGAGAGAGAGATTGGAAGCCCACCCCCAACAACACACCTCTCCAACAAGGCCACACCTCCTAATCTTTCCCTAAACAGCTCCACCAACTGAGGACCAAACGTTCAAACATTTGAGCCTTTGGGGGGCCATTCTCATTCGAACTACACATAAAATAAGACAAATCTTTTTTCTTAAAGAAGGGCTGTGTCTTTGCCTTCTGAGTTATCTTGCTGGCTCCACGCCTTCTCTTTAAAACCAACTGTTTGCTTTCTGGCTCTAGTGGACGTGTGCTATCGGTGGACACAGGACCCACTCACCCTGCAAGCCCTTCATTTGTGTTATTGCCTTCTTCAAGTCCTTACCCTAGCGCTGACACCGCAGCTTCGGGTCCAGTGGCGTCATCCCCCTCTCCTGGTCATTGCTGTTGTTCCAGGTGAAGGCAGGCGACTTGCATGATGCGTGCTAAACACCTTAGGCTGAACCTGAGGGACAGAAGGTGCTTGGAGGCTACTGAAGGACCTAAATACTACACTTTTGTCACCCTGGGAGCTGTTACCTGGCAGGGAACAGAAGGGAAGTCATGAGGAAACAGAGCCCGGCCATGTTTATTCATTCGTTTGACACTGCAACCCCATCTGGTCATTTTCTGAGGCCGAAAGCTTCCCTTTTGTGCTGAAGTCAAATTGGGTTAGATTTCTCTCAAGGTGACCTGTCAACCTTTGCTGCCCGTGTCCAAGGAAACACCATTCAAATTGAGGTTAATTTGTTGGCTTATGTGGCAAAAGTGATCAGAGGCCCGTTGGTACCCAGAATGCCCACGCCATGAAAGGGACATGCGATGATCTATGACTACAGAGTCCAAAAAACAATTGTGATCTCTTAGTTGCCTCTTACATGCAGGCATCTATGTTTGCACGCTACTGCACATGGGTCTTCATACATGCTAGCAAACACCTTTCTCTCAGTACTCTTCTGTAGTCTGCTGTTCTGAAATGTTCAGGTAAAATATTTAAATGTCCTTCTCATACCAAGCCACAGTTTTCTTAGAAGGAAAAGTAGATGGTTAATAACTTCACCGGTCAGGTTTTCTCGCACCTGTGTTATGCTTCTAAGGAGTGTGTGATAGGCAAGATATGTCCCCACAATCCAACACAGTGATGTGGTGATGTGCATACCCTGATTCCTGTAATGACGATTCTGCTAGCTATTACAATGAGAATGACACTCACCAGTCAATTGACTTTGAGGCAGAAATTATCCTGAATTATGTAAGTGGACTGGCTTTGACAGTGGAAGATGAGGGTACCATCAGGTGCCATAGGCAGCTTCCAGCAGCTAGAAAGGTCAAGGAGACATGCTGTCTCCAGGGGCCTCTGGAAGGAACATAGCAGTGCCAGTGCTGTGAGTTTAGCTGGGTGAAACCCACTTCAGACTTCTGACCACAAGAATGGTGAGATAATTGTGTTACTGCTGTGTTGTTATAAGCCACAAACTTCTGCGTCATTCGCTACAGCAGCTAGCTACTACTACAGACTCTACATGCATTTATTTTCTGTAGAATGAGCTTTCTACTGACAAGAGGAAGATATAGTACCCAGGCTGCTACCAAGAAGTCTAAGCTCTGGAACTGTAGAAAAGCCATTTGACACACCAGATAGGAGTTTTTGAATATAGCCCAATGGTAAACTAAAAACACCTGATTCTCTATAGGACCATGCTATTATGTCTTTTTTATGTGCCTTCTAGTTTCACCATATACCTGAAGTATTTTGGTTGATTTTTATATAAATTATTATTATTAGTTATTGCCATTTGAAAAGCCTTTATTCTATGGTATAGAGGTATGCGTAATGACTATGTGTAAGACCCTGAGTTTGATCCCTGACATCAAAGGAAACAATTCATCTCACCACACTCAGGATGGCTATCATCATCATGAAAGCAAAAATCTAGAAATTCTTGTGAGGAAACAGGGAGAAAGCTTATATGTTGTTGTTGGGGATTCGAATGAGTCACTCTGTTCACCTGTGAATGGGTGAATGCATCACTCTGGTCACCTGTGAATGGGTCACTCTGTTCACCTGTGACTGGATCACTCTGTTCACCTGTGAATGGGTTACTCTGGTCACCTGTGAATGGGTCATTCTGGTCACCCATGAATGGTTCACTCTAGTCACCCGTGAATGGGTCACTCTTGTCACCTGTGAATGGATCACTCTGGTCACCTGTGAATGGGTCACTCTGGTCACCCATGAATGGGTCACTCTGATCACTTGTGAATGGGTCACTCTGGTCACCTGTAAATGGTTCACTCTGGTCACCTGTGAATGGATCACTCTGATCACTTGTGAATGGGTCACTCTGGTCACCCGTGAATGGGTCACTCTTCTCACCTGTGAATGGGTCAGTCTGGTAACCCGTTAATGGGTCACTCTGGTCACCCGTGAATGGATCACTCTGATCACTTGTGAATGGGTCACTCTGTTCACCTGTAAACGGTTCACTCTGGTCACCTGTGAATGGGTCACTCTGGTCACCTGCGAATGGTTCACTCTGGTCACACGTGAATGGGTCACTCTGGTCATCTGTGAATGGGTCACTCTGGTCACCCATGAATGGATCCCTCTGGACTTTGCTTTCTTCTTCACTGGCAGTCTGATTCTTTAGCTTCTCGCTTATTTCCCTTAAACCCAGCCTTGGTTTGTTTGCTTTAAGATGTGCTTCTTCCTTTGGAAGTGAACTCCAACACTTGGGTTTTTGAGCACTCAAAGTTTGGGTTTTGGTTAACTGAGGTTGAACTGCACCAAACATCTCAGTCCTTTTACTACAAAAGACTGCTGCAGTTTGCAGATGGCTGTGTGGCTATACCGGGTAGTTGAGGCAGCACCATCCAGGTTGATCTCCTCATAACCATCATAACTCCACCGAGAGGAGAAAAGTCACTATGCTCAGCTCAATTCTGCCATATTCGATGATTTCCATGGCTTAGTGGTATGCCTGTCAAATAGCCAATTTGTTAATTTCCTCAAGAATCACTGAGGTAAGATTGCCCACGGCCACTTGTCAACAAAATCTTTGTGGGAGCAAATTGAACACAGCTCTGGATCATTTCCCAGACAGGCTTGAAAACCTGGCCCTGCTTGGGCACACTCAGCATTTGTTCCTTTACGGATCTCAGCCACAGCCACAACCTTGACTTCCCTGCCTCATATCAATGTACTTCCATTTGTAAGAAGAACATCCAGCTCTCTCATCCATAGGTGCTGGGCTACGCAAGTCACCTGCACATTTTCAGCCCCTTCAGAAAGCCTGCAAGGAAGACGTGGCTTTCCTTGTTTGACGGGTGAGGAAGGAAAGGTTAGGAAAGTTAAATAGTTTTTCACAAACCCTGTCTACAGATAAATGCTGAGGGCATGGGAAGCAGACCCAGGCTTCCAAGCCTCAAGGTCCTTGCCACAGTGATTCACTTCCACCAGCCGGCTTCCACCTCTGATCAGTTCCCTACCCTTCCAATCCACGTCCCGCACATGGGCGAACGCATGAGCTTTTGAGGGACATTTCAGTTTCAGACCACAGCACCCCAAATTGTTGCGAACACAGAGATGAAGCGTCAATTTCTTCCAATTTTCCAAGGTCTAAGGCAAGTTGAGCTACAGAAAAGACTATCGTGTACAAGAAACCAAATGGTAGAAAGCAGGAGAGGCAGAGGTCATAGGAGAACCATGTTCAGAGGAGGTGACATATATGTTGTCTTCATGTCTGGGTAGAAAGCAGCTGAGGAACTTGAGAGAAGAGAGCAGAGATACGCGGAAAGGATGGCAGTGGAAACCGGTGTGGCGCTTAGAGAATATAAAACAGGAATGGGCAAGGGTGGGAACCGAGGTAGACAGAGGCGCATTTTGGTGTCCTTCCTAGTCTGTGTGGGACTGTTTCGCTTTTCTCATGAAGTTTTAAGACGTTTTTAAGGTAGGTGTTGACAAGAATGAAATGCCTCAAATAAAAATGCCATCATCTCCTAGAAACTTAATCTCATGTCAAATGTTCTTGCTACCATGAAAAGTAGGGAATGTGGGAAGCTGTCCTTTATACTCCTCAGCTCCTTCCCATTTGCAGGGATCCAGTAGAAGGCTTGATTTGGTGATGAGGAAGCCCATCTCCTTCGTAAAGCGCTGCACATGCCTGAGTGTTCTGTGTTTGCTGAAGTTAGGAAGAGAGCCTGCCCGCAGCTTTGTTCTGAGGCTTGTAATGCTTCTTAGCCTTGTGTGTGGTTGCGACAACCTCTACCTCTGTGTAATCACAAAAAGACCTTCCCAGACACTGACAATTCATGGGTCTTAGGAGGTATGCCCAGCTTGATACCTTCATGGCTCAATGAGAAAATAAAAATAAAATAATCAGGCAAAACAAGGTCATAGTAGCGTGTGTCTGAATCGCCTTATGGAACACTCAAGGATGTCACTGGGGAAAGCACCTATGGCATTGGAAATGCTTCTGAGTCTGATATGGCTGTGAAAACTCCGACTTGAGCCAGGCATGGTGGTGCTCAACTTTGATCTCAGCACTCAGGAGGCAAAAGCAAGTGCAAGCAAGGAAGAGGAACTCAGAAACAGTGGAAATGTTGTGATTTTCTCTGGTAGACAGCTTGCCACTTCCAGGTGGGCAGGATATCTCTGACCACCCATCTGTTAAAGAGCATTTGGTCTTGTTTTCACAGAAACAGTGATTGGCAGCACACACCTCTCCAGTTTCTCATTTCTGCCTTGTGAACTCACAGATTGTAGGAAGCTCATTGGCCAAAGTCAGACACTCACCCATTGATGTGGGATACCCCTCTGTATGCTGTGAATAAGTTGTACTGCCATTGGTTAATAAAGAAGCTGCTTTCGGCCAATGGCTTGACAGAGTAAAGCCAGGTGGCAAATCTAAACAGAGATGGAGAGAGAGAGTAGACTGAGTCAGGGAGAAGCCATGTAGCCGCCGGAGGAGAGAGATGCAAGCCACCTTGTCTGTAAACCATGAGCCTAGTAGTAAAATATAGAATAATGGGAATGGGTTAATTTAAGATGTAAGAGTTAGTTAATAAGAAGCCTAAGCTAGTGGGTTAAGCAGCGTTGTATTTAATACAGTTTCTATGTGAGTGTTTTGGGTCTGGGAGGCCAGAAATGAACAAGGAGCCTCTGCTTACAACCCATGGCCACAGAAGTACTTATAAAAATACCCATACTTGTAAGAGATCAGATGTGGCCATGGCTATAATGCTACATCTACTCTGCCTAACCAACCAGGGTCTGAGACTGTATTAGAAGAGAGACAAAAATGATACTCACAGTGTGAACTCTAACTTGACTCCTTTCCAAACCCTGTGCCAGGAGACACCATCATGGTTCTGCCATCTTATCGGAAGTGTGGTTCCAAAGAATTCCTGCTTGCCTCCCTGGCTGGCACACAGGCTCTCTTTTCTTTGTCAGGTCTAAGAGCATTCATTCATCCATGCTGCTTCTGTGCTGGATCCGATGCTGTGAACTGGTGATGCGGTGTCAATGAAAAAGCCATTTCCAGACCTGCTGTGTTTGCTCTCTAGGAGAATAACCCATCACAGGGTGTGGGCTGGGGAGGACTCAGCAAGAGAAGCATCCTAGGGTCCCCACTTCCCTGTGCCCCTGGGATTATGCTCTTAAAAGGGAAGTGTCATAGTCCAGGGATGCTATAATTATCTCAGCCATTTAAGGATTATGCTCCTTGAATACTATAATTATCCAGATATTGTTGCATTCAAGGATATTTTACTTGCAAGGGAGTGCCTTCATTTTTACAGGTTCTTTCAAGGGGGGCCAAAGGGTGTGCCCTCCCCACTGTGGTTCCTTTAAGAAGCTAGAAATAAACAATTGCATCTGACATGAGGGTGTGGTCCAGCTGAGTCCAACCACCCAAGGGCTTTGAGTGTGGACAGAAAAGGACCAGCTTCTTTTTGTCACCTTAAAAAAATAGTTGTCAGTCATGTCAGAGCCTGGGGACTTTATTCTTTATTAGCCTTGTTCTTCTCCCCCGACTACCCACAAGAACCTGCTGTGGCTGTGGTGTGCTTTGAGAAGCTGGTGAAGAGAACTCTGGACAAGAGAAACAAACTTGCTAAGGTCCATGTGTCATACTGTTTACATCCCAGTATCCTCCTGCCCCGAGAGGCAACCTTTTTTTTCTCTACAACCAAGGCCATGATTTGTACTATAAATCTTACATAACCGAGCAAGGTGGCACATGCCCAAAATTCCAGCCCTCAAGAGGCTGAGGCAGGAGGATTGTGGGTTCAACTCCTGTACCAATGCACACACATGCACACACAATATGTATATTCATGTGTGTGTGTGTGTATAATAACAAAAGTCATGCCTGTCTTTCATCTTCTCATTCTATCATTTATTGATTTATTGACTCATTCATTTGCTTTGTATGATTTCTCAGGAAAACAAGGCAGAATAATGGTCTCTATCTCAAATGCACATCAGAATCACCTCGAGAGTTTTAGAAAATGGAATGGCTACCTTCCATCGCAGATGTAATAAATCTGAAACCGTAAGACCTCACATGTCTTTTAAAGAATGACACATCATTCTGACATTCAATCAGGAATTAAAACCACCAAAGGAGGGGAAAGAAACATCCTTGGCAAACAGCTCACCTAGAGGGAAGAACTATTCATTGCTTCTGCCTCTTGGCAGCTTTGAAACACTTTCTAGTATGATGGGAGCCAAATGCAGAAGGAGAGAACATGATCAAAGCTGACTTGACTCACCTGAGACCTGTGGACCAAGTGTGTGATGTCTTCAGTAATAGGAACTGACCTCCAATTTCTCAGAGGCAACCCAGGGCTGTTTGGGAGGGGAGTCACGTGGGCTACCCTGACCATCTATTCCAAAGAAGTTTTTGTGTGCCTGATACTGGATTTTTGTTAGCCAGTTGTTCTCCTGTGGAGCAATGTTAGCCGAAATTATATAACTTTGAAAGAGTGTGTGTGTGTGTCTGTGTGTCTGTGTGTGTGTGTGCATGTGTGCTCCTTTTTAGTTGCCTTCTATGTAATCCTGAGCCCTGCTTCTTCTCTTAATTACATACCAGCTAGCTTGGCAAAATGTGACACTGCATGACAAACGAAAAGGCCAATAGATGTGACAGGAAGTACCAGTGAGGTGTTCAGGAGGAACTATGTCATTTGGGGATCAGATGCTAGCAAGTGGTTTAAGTTAGGGGTGCTTAGTAGGGCCCACCTGTGTCTACTGAGAGCCCACCAGGCTCCACTGCAAGTCAGTGAGGCAGAGAAGAACCCAGACACCACCCAAACCTTTAATGTTGGGTGTAAAATGAGATCCACATACTTGTCATATGGGACTTTCTTTTTTTAATTAGTAACTCTGGGCCATTTTTCTGGAGCGCGTAGCTAGCCTCCCTGGAAAGGGTTTCATATGTCAATCTTGCAAATGAACGCAGGATATAGAAAACAAATTTTACGAGAAGAAAAATGTCTTTAGCTAATACTCCATTAAAAAAATCTGAATATCTTCCAAGTAGTGCTGTGAATATTTCATATAATAGATCAGTTCGAAACCAAGAGTCACACTGGTATGCAAGCCCTTAACACCACAGTGAGCATAATGTCTCCCTATGTACCACTTATAGAGTTAATTGATCAGAGCCTTGTGAACCACCATGTGAGCACATATTAGAAACCTTCCCATGTCAAACCCTGGTGCAGAAAGGACCTTTCAAATATCCAGACCAACTGAACACGATCACCCTTTCTTATAAAGTTATTTCTCTTCACTTCCCGCTTTCTTTGTAGCGCTGTGTTCTAAGTGTTTCCCTACAAAGAAGTAAAGAAATAGTCAGGATGCCATATTACATCGGATTCTCCAGTACCTAGTGATTTAAAGAAAACTCTCACTGGGGCTGGAGAGATGATTCTGTGGTTGAGAGCACATTCGACTCTTTCAAAGGACCAGGGTTCAGTCTCCAGAACCCACATGATTGATCACAATGGTCCAGTATCAGGAGCTCCAATGCCCTCTTCTGACCTCCTCTGGCATGCATGCAGTGCACATACATACATGCAGTCAAAACACTCACACACATAAAATAGAAACAAAATTTAAAAACCTTTGACTTATTATGAAACAAGAACAAAATTAATAAAGCTAATGGGATGGAATTGGTTTCCCATGACTGAAGACTTTTAAGGCTCATCCAGCTTCAGGCCCCATGAATCCTGGCAGAAACACACAGCCAGGCTATGATCCTTTGGAATGTCTTGTTTCTGACATGTGCTGCTCAGGGTGGCCAGAAATCTAAAGACACACTCCCCTCTCGGCAACACTAAAGTATTGGAGTCCCTGCCAGTAAAATAGACTCACAATCCACTTTGTCCCTGCACCAATCACGGGAACCTAAAGAATCCAGTTTTAAGTGACTGCATGACAATTTTGGACCAGCTGTGGGGCTGCAGCAATGTTCGGTTCTCTAGAACGCCAGCCTAGTGTCTACTCCAGATCAGAAAGTAGGGTCCCTGGAAGAATCACGTGACAACAGAGGGGTGGGTCTCCAGATCAGAAGGTAGGGCCCCTGGAAGAATCACGTGACAACAGAGGGGTGGGGTCTCCAGATCAGAAAGTAGGGCCCCTGGAAGAATCACGTGACAACAGAGGGGTGGGTCTCCAGATCAGAAGGTAGGGCCCCTGGAAGAATCACGTGACAACAGAG
>LOEQ01002279.1:78193-116323 GCA_001685075.1 Bramus lutescens | reverse complement strand
GTGGGTCTCCAGATCAGAAGGTAGGGCCCCTGGAAGAATCACGTGACAACAGAGGAGTGGGTCTCCAGATCAGAAGGTAGGGCCCCTGGAAGAATCACGTGACAACAGAGGGGTGGGGTCTCCAGATCAGAAAGTAGGGCCCCTGGAAGAATCACGTGACAACAGAGGGGTGGGTCTCCAGATCAGAAAGAAGTGCTGTTGTCTAAAGCAACGGAATCAGCACAGGGTCGCTCACTTTTCTCCGAACATGACAGTTCATGGTTTTGCTGCTGATGTCAAATTAGTTTGTTTTTCCATCATCTGAGATCACTCCATAGCAAGGAAAGTTTGGATGCCGCGATACCACATGTCAAAACCATGGATCCCTAAAAATAAACTAAGCACAGGGGGATAGGACTTCCGTACATGCTGAAAGTATAAAATATCCCAACTGACATGGGTACACCTAGCAACGGGAGAGGAGAACCACAAGTTAGGAAAACAATAGAGCGTGTTCTCCAGAACACAGAAGAACAAGAGCGGATAAGCAGTAAAAACCAATGAGGATGTGTTTTTAACACTGCTAGGAAATGAATGAAGTGGAGTAGATCAGCTTCTAGCCTATATCCCTTCCTGCCTTCAACCTGTTCCCCATAACCACAGCTGATTCGGTCACAGGACTGCCTGCACTAAATCAAAATGCTATCTCTTACTCTCAGCCAAACTCCACCATATATGCCTCCCCCCAACCCTGGCAAGACTTTAAAACAGATCAAATTTGTTCTTCCTGTCCCTCTGTGACAGCTACACTTCTGAGCCGCTTTACAGTTGAACTGAGAAATAAGATTCTGTCCCTTATAGATTGGGGCATTTAAAAGGTCCTGGGAGCATCTCTGCTCTCTCCTCAGTGCTAGAGTGGCCCTGGAAAGTCCTGTTGATAAAGTGAAGGTGAGATGGTAGAGGTAAAACAAAAATCTAGGGATCCTGAGGGGAATTCTGGGATGAACACACCTCCTACTCTTTGGACAACTGCAGCTTCTCCACGGGTAAGAATTAAAGTAAGGGAGTGAGATGACTCACGCCTTTGATGCCAGCGCTCATGAGGCAGAGGCAGGTAGATTTGTTTAAGTCTGTATCCAGCTTGGTTCATAAAGTGCTTGCCTAGCTTAAGCAAGACCCTGGCTTTGATCCTCAGCAGAGCAAAAGATAAAAAAATAAGCAAATAATGAACTCTCAATATGCTAAGTTCTTAAGAAGAAAATAAAACACCATTCCTACTTTATTGGAAGGTAGGAGGCGGTCATTGGCGGACCGTCAGGGGTTGACACAGCACCAGGATTGCCATGCGAGGAGTCATCTGGGGGACTTCCCAGAGCAGGCAGCTTCTGGGGGAGACTGAAGAATGTCAAGTGGAATGTGAAGAGGTCACAGAGGTCGCTAGGCGAGTGGCTGACAGGATGTGGCAGCTACACTCGCTCTTGCTAGGAAACGCAAGGCCTTCCTGTGATACAGGACTCTAAAATGATGTGATAGCTGAGTTCCATCTGATTGTTTTTCCAAGTGAGGAAGATCGAGCTTGGTTTGTTTTTTTAACAGGCCATAGTTTTAGTGGAGTCCATTATGAATCTTACATTTTTCAAGCTGTCTCCAAGCTTATTTTATGTTGACATATTTCAAAGCTTGCGAAATTCCTCCTCAGGCCGAGATGGGGGATTCAAACTGAAGGGAAAGAGCACAGACAGGAGCATGACTTCATCGCCTGTTGGGAGAGGAGAGCTGGAGGATGCTCTTGGTGGGGTGGCCCACATCACCCCTACCGACTGCACAAACATGTTTACAGCAGATCCTGCCCGTGAGAAACACATGGCAGACCGTGCGGCCACCTTCTACTTTGTCTCTTTCTCAGAACGTCCCTCAAAGCAAGTCACCAGGTCACCTGCCACTGGGAAGACTCAGAACTAGAGCATGCAGCAAGGAGTCCTGAGGACCGATCCCTTTCTTCTAGCAATGGCTTAACAGATGCCAAGGCTGCTGGAAATGAGGGCTGCATCCCCCTCCGTAGTCTTCAGCATTTTGACACCATCCCCGGTTGGGTCATGATGTCTGGAGAGGTGTACATACTTCACACTGGAACGTCTCCGGGAGAAAGCTTTGAGAGTGAAAACTTTTGCGGCTTGCAGTTTGTTCCCTCTCGGTTTCACACTTGTGTTCCGAGTCATGAGCTCTTGGTTCCCTGCTCCTGCCATACCCACTGTTAGCCGCCCTGCTTCCCAGACCTGATGGACTCTTAACCCTCTGGAACTGTCATCCCAAATGTGTTCGTTCTTTTACAAATTAGCTTAGGCTGAGTATTTTATCACAGAAAACAGAAAACTAGCTGATACAAAAGCAAAGCACAAACTATATCTCTCGACTTGATATCTTGACTCTGTGAATACATTTCAGTTTCTAATACCTGCTCCTAATCCACTCCTTTGATCATTTATTCAAAGAGCATCCCAAGGGGAACCGTGCTAATACGTGTCACTTTTAGATGGAAGTACTCAAGCATCAGCATCATCTCCCCTCTTTCTCTCTTGCCTGCTGCTCTGGACGTCTTCTGCTAGAACATTGATCTAGCTGTTCCTTCCACTTGACCCATAGCTGCGACACTGGGAAGAACTTGTTCTCCCTCCTGGGGAGAGTTTTCCTTAACCATGAACCAAGTCAATGGCCAAAATCTCTGACGAAGCCTGTCTATAACACTCACAGAGAAGGAGCGTTATTATATACACAAGGAGGACAATATTCCTCTCCAATCTGACAGCTGGCAAGCTTGACTTTATAATAGGAGCAATTGTTTATTTCTCATCTTCCATGCTGTTTCCAAGTACATCCCACACTGTTATTAGCAGGAAGAGAAGGGCAGGGTAGGATCTAGACGGTGAAATAGACTTCTCTTAAAAGATGGCAGCTCAGCAAAGCAAAATACTTGCTTATAGTACAAGAAAACACTAGCTCTTACTCTTCAGCACTTACACTGTGTTCATGAGCTCTATGGATCTATACATAGTTTTTATCAAAACAGTAAAATGAATATTGCAGACTGAGATTGGCAGTGAAGGGTGTGGAAGGGAATCCAGGGTGATGAATGGTGCCTTGATGGAGCCCCACCCTGCCCAGTTTTTCTAGCACACTTTACTTCGTTTTATGTTGACTCTGATTTATTGGCAAGCATTGCTTTCAAAAGTGGGAAGAAGTCATTTGATTCTGTTTGGGAAAAATTTCCTCGTAAAGCTCACAGCGGTTCTGAGATATCTGAGCTGGTACCGTGCGTTAAAGCATCACAGTGTTAAATAAACTTGACCTGTACCACTGAAGCGTTCACTCTTCCCCAACTGTGCCATAGTGCCGACCTAAATGTGCATGTGTGTGCCATACTGCTGATGCGAACAGGCACATGTGTCGTAATGTCTAGGAGTCTTTTCTCTGGAATTAGCCACTGGAAAGTGAGTGTTCACAGATCTGGACCTAGGAATAACCTGGGGGTAGTTATAGAAAGTAAGGCAAAGTCTACAATAATTCTAAGAACCAGGCAGGGCTTTACGGGAAAGGTGTTCACTATAATATTCTCCACTAGCACAGAATATGAGCTTTACACGGCCTCCTTGGGCAGTGAGAAAGCTCAGCAACAAGAACTGAACATCTGAGTCTTGAGCCCTGTTTAAGATATCCAAAATATCCCACAATATGTGACACTTTTCCAAGAGAAAAAAAAAGAATGGGGCAGAACAGATAATGATTTAAAGAGAAATGCTCCGTATTAAAAAAAAAAACAAACCCTGACATACCTGGCTTGTTGTGATATTTTTAAAAGAGAAAGAGAAGGAGGGGGAGATAGAGATAGATCTCTCTCTCTCTCTCTCTCTCTCTCTCTCTCTCTCTTGGGGGAGAAAGGAGCCCCTTGTGGTTACAAAAATCGCATTGCTATGTTATGAGGACCAATAAAACTATTAGCTATTGGCCCAAAGCCAAGAATCCATTAATGACAGACTGGTATCTATCCAGGAATGTAAAATGTTTTACTAAATAAACATTAGAGCAAGAAACATTCAATTTCTGTCATTATAGAAAACCCAAGTGTGATGCTGCCCTGAAGTGGAGGGGCACCCAGGCTGAATCAGATGGCAAAAGGCAACAGCAATCAGTCTCTGGCCTGAGAAGGAACTCCGACTGAAAACAGCCTGTGCCACGACCAACAGAGGCCAGCAGAGCGGCTTAATGCTCTCCTCAGAGAAGGCAGATAGCAGCTTTACATAATGAATCAAAAGGAAACTTGCTTAGAAGGAAGTGGAGTTAGCCACTTGGGATGATAGTAATTAAGCTATAATGACTGATATTTTTACAGTCTTGCAAGGCTGTGCAAACAAAAGATTAAGGCTAATTGAAATAAGAGCGTAAAATAACGATTACGATTTGTTACTTGAGGCTGTCTACGGGTCTCTCACACATAGATGGCATTTCTTCTGTGTAATGAAAGCTTAGCAAATTACCAGCGAATTCCCCGAAAGCATGGAATGCCTAACAGTAAATAAAGGCATACGATGCCCATCTACTCCTGACACCCTAGGACTCTGCATCTACCCTGTGAATTTAGGGATTTTACCTTAATCTGTGCTTATGTAGTTGACACAGGATCGTTTTCAAACTGTATGTACTTAAATCAGCCATGACTTCTCCCCAGGATTCAAAGTTTGATCTAGCAGAGGAATTTAGCTAAAAACGGTCTCTGGGTTACATAAGTAAAAGTGGCATTCATGTATGTTAAGACACATAGGACAGCCCCAAACAAGTCGTTTTGACACAATCCCATTTTAATGAGTGAGGTCTGGCTCCTGGTTGGTTGTTGCCTGGTTTCTGGTGTGCATCTGATGCATAATTTCTGCACCCTCTGAGAGTCTTTCATTTGGGGAGATCACATAAATGCAAAATAAAATAAAATTAGAATCTTAAAAACAACTCTGATTGAGAGTTTCTGAGGAGCCTGCTTGTTGTCTATGAGGTTATTAGATCATCCTCAACTCCCATTTTCAGGGAAAGCTCAGCCATATACTGACTAGGGGATAAGGAAGTGGCAAGCGGCCTTCAGATGTGAAGACCAGAAAAAAAAAACAAAGAAAAAAAAGAGGAAAGCCATGCCAGCACGTTTTTAAAGGTAGTTCTTCAGTATATTCATTGATTTTACTATTTTTTGAATAGAATTTTTATTTTATTATTTACTTAATGAGTGTGTGTGTGTGTGTGTGAATGCACACACACACATACGCATGCTCACATGTGCACACACACCCATGCCATGGCATACATGTTGAGGTCAGAGGTTTTTTGGGGTGAGAAGGGGTTATGTGTCACGAGCTTCTGTTTTTTACTGATTTACCCATTCAACCAGGAATGAAATTTTCACTTTTGTCCAAAATGACATCCTTGAAATCAAAGAGCACATTCATTGAACTCAGTTACCATTTTTAAATTGAAAATAAATTATTTTCGTACAATAGATTCTGATCACAGTTTACCTTCTCTTAATTCCTCCCAGACCCTCTCACCTTCTTACCTATCCAACCCCATGCCTTCTCTCTCTCTCTCTCTTTCTCTCTCAAACATTTTTTTTAAAAAAGCAAACATGTGAGAAATAATACACATAGACACACACATAAAGAAACACAAAATCAGAAACCATATATACAAGGGACAGAAAGATAAACAAAAAGCAATATTAAACAAAAACATATCCAAAAATATCACGGGTTCATCCCATGTTGGAGACAGCTTCTTGGTTAGAGATGGGAGTTTGTGTTCATGCCCCCTCTCGGCACTGGGACCCCACCTGTCTGGGAACTGTGCAGGCCACATGCATGCTGCCACAGTCTCTGTGAGTTCCTACAGACATCAGTCCTGGTGTGTCTAGAAAACGCTGTTTTCTTGGCATTATTCATCCCCTCTGGTTCTTACATTCTTTTTGCCTCAATTTCCACATAGCTCCCTGAGCCCCGAGGGAGGGATTTGATGAAGATATCCAATGCGGGTCTCAGTGCTCCAAGGTCCCTCAATCTCTGCCCTCTTTCCAGATGTGGGTCTCTGTATCGGTTCTCATCTGTGGAAGGAGGAAGCTTCTTTGATGATGGCTGGGTGATGCCCTGATCTATGACATAGCAGAATGACAGTAGGAATCATTTTTTTTTATTATGTTCCTTTAGCAGAATAATACCACTTGGTTTCCCCCAGGCCCATGGCATATCTGGTCTCAGGTTCCTAGCCACCTAAGCAGTGTCAGGTCTGGCTTCAATCTCATGGAGTGGGTCTTACTTCTAATCAGATAGAAGCTGCTTACTCCCAGTGTCATGGCTGTACTGCACCAGCGTCATTCAGGCTGGTCCCCATCACAGATGGAAGGTTGGCAACTGGGTTGGTGTTTACCTTTCTCCTCTAGTTGCAGGTAGAGTTCATTGCAGTCCCATGAAGACTAGTCAGTGGGGATGAAGGCCTACTTAGGCACCATCTCAACTTACCGTCTTCAGCAATGGGGCCTTGCCATCAGTGTGTGGAGAGCAATCAATAGTCTGGACAACATTCTGAGTTGTTCCGGGGTTTCCATGGAGCCCTTTGGCCAACAGCTCAATTAGATGTAACCATTCCTGGCCCTGGATGGTTCGCTTCATGGTGAAGGGTATCTAGTGGAGGCTTTGACTCCTGCATAATTCAGTGACGCAATGTGGATTTCTTTCATGTGTGTATATATTTTAAGGAGCGTCTATTGTAGGACCCTTCAAATGGCCCTTAGCGTTAATTGACCTTCCCTGTATTCCATTACCATCTTAACTGAAATAAAAAGGAGAAGCTGTTTTACAACATTTAAAAGAATAACAAACAAAAAGTGTGATTAGAATAAATAAGTGACCCTATGAAGATTGTACCACACCATAATACTGGTCTCAAAGCTAGTCTGCTGTCTACAATCTGATGCACAACACTGCTTGGTGGACAAGCCCCTCATTCTATGTTGAAAAAAAAATTAAACCATTTTATACTGAACTGTCACAATGTCTAAAACAGGATGTCTTGACTAAAGAGCTTCATCTGTATTTGGAAAACTCTACCTGTAATCTTTTTTCTTCAAAAAAAAAATCTAGTATCTACTACTGGGAACAATCACAACCCATTTAGCCCTAAAGTGGGAAGGGACATGTGACATGGTCCTGTAATATCCATATAATGATTTGGTATGTCCTTACGATTCTGTAATATCCATGTAATGATTCAATATGTCCTTATGATTCTGTAAGACCTTCTTTCTCTGAAACTCAGGAGAAGAGCAAACATCTTTGGCATGCTACCATAATATAGAATTGAAATAATGGATAAAAGAGATTAAGTAAAACCTGGAAAAGTTCCTGTTGAAGATGTCTGAGATTAGGGCTTGAAGCATTGTATCCATGTAACATGCAAGAATCAAAATAGAAAGCTGAGGTTATAGATAAGGCTTGATAAAAGCCTGGGATACTTTATATTATCTAATACTGAGGATATGGTTATTGAATAACATTACAACTATTTGAGCAGTTCATAATATACACCCAGGAGTCCCTAAAATAACATTGCTTGAATGGGTTGTAACTCATGGTTATTTATAATAAATACAGCATGTACAGGAGAATGTGTGCACATGCTGTAGGCAGCAGTCTTTCTTGGATCTTGGTATTGTGTGCACACTCACCCCAGCCACTGGAAACCAAATCCTACAAACAGATACATGGGGGAATGTAAGGGTGGAAAAGTGAGAAAGTCCTTAAGACTCTCTTAAACGGAGTTAAGACCTATTAGGTCAAATCCTGCTGGGTCAATAAACTACTCCCTGATGTCAGCTAGAAACTTTCGGAGGTGCATTAACTTTTTCAGGCCCCTAAGGTACCGTTTAGCAAATTACTATTCCAGAGAACTAAATAATACCCTAGGGTCCTGAAAGAGTTAATGCACCTTCAAAAATGTGTAATTTCCTCCCTTCTCACCAGTAGGAGATCCCACACCTGCACACCTCTGCCTCCCAGACTGAGTATGTTCACCACTAAGTACATTCCTTCCTCTCTTCGTTTGCTTATTCACCTCCAGTTTCTTGAGGCCTAGCTTGAGTGAGGTGATTTTCTAGGCATGGGAACGCAGTGTTGGAAAGCACCAGCAGACTTGACCAAGGTCCATGTGTGGCTGAGGATGTAAGAAAGAAGGAAGGGATATCCCAGTAGTACTTGCAATCGAAGCAGAAACCCTAACAGACATTCTACAGGACACAGAAAAATGTGATGGACAAGCCGCCAGTATAGGTGGAACTGTCTTTGAAATTTCCTGCTTCATAGCAAAGACTGCTGAATACTATGTGCCTGTAGGCTGAAGATGGATGCCCCAAAGGTACAGAAGAACTTTGGGTGACTATCCAGGTAGCAAGATATCAGACAATTCTAAAGTTTTGGAAGTTGTTTACAATGTATTTCCTGTTTACTTAGGCAGCATTATATCCTTCTGGAGTCTCTGATGGAGTTAAAGAATAGATAGCTACAGTTTTCCTTAGTTATGATAAAAGATAAAGTAGATGTAAATATTGTAACTCTTGCTTGATAGCTGTTTTATTACATGTAATTTTACTATGTTAACGTTACAACCTACCTTTTTATTTAAACAGAAAAATGGAGGTGATGTAAGAGTCTCCTCTGTGTGCTATGATTACCATTAATAAATAAAGAAACTGCCTTGGACTGTTGATAGGGCAGAACTTAAGTAGGTGGGGAAAACTGAACTGAATGCTAGGAGGAAGTAAGCAGAGTCAGAGAGATGCCATGCAGTCACCAGAGTCAGACATACCAAATCTTTGCCGGTAAGCCACTGCCATGTGGTGATATACAGATTGATAGAAATGGGTTAAGTTAATATAAGAGTTAGCCAATAAGAAGCTAGAACTAATGGACCAAGCAGTGTTTTAACTAATAAAGTTTCTGTGTGGTGATTTGGGTTCTGGGCTTCAGGGACAAACAAGCAGCTCCTTCTTACTACATGCCATGAAGACAGAGAAGAAGGTTGGAAAACAAGCCTACCAGGCGGAGGAAAAGAAATCCTCCAGAGTAGCCCACTCAAGCCTAGACGTGACAAGGACATTGACATGAGCCTATCTGGAAGCTCTTGTTAGGAGCACTGCAAATCTCCAGAGGTCTCCTCAGAAGCAGGGTGGTCCGCATGCTTGGACTGAGGGGACAAGACACAGGTAATGAGGTCAGGTGCATGTCGAGAGCTTGGATCTCTTCTTCCAGTCCTGTCAAGATAGTCTTAGGAACCAACAAGAGACATGGTGGTACACACCTGTAATACCAGCACTTGTGTCCTGAGAGCAAGGCCAGCCTACACCAGCCCAATATGCCTCAAGGGTCCAGAAAAGGACGAAAAGAAATGATGGAGGGGGGAGGAGATGGAAGGGAAGGAAGGAAAGAAGACTTGGGGAGGGAGAGAGGAAGGGTAAGAGGGGAGGGAAAAGGAATGCTGGGAGAAGCAAGAGGGGCAAAGGAAAATAGGGAGGGGAAGGAAAGGGAAAGTAGGGAGGAGACAAGGAAGAACAAGGGGGGGGGAGGCGAAAAGGGAAGGAAAGGAGGGAGGGACAAAGAAGGAAAGATGTGAAGAATCTGGGAATGAAGGAGAATTGAAATTTTTCAGAATTAGAAGAGAGAAAAGCAGTGTTGCTGTAGCTTGGGCAGACTTTTCTGTGATGGAAACCAAGATGCGGGCAGTTCTAGACGAAACGTTCATGGTCACTGACAGTTGTAAAGCCAACCTGTCCTACACTGGGTAGGTTCTTCTGTGTGAGACAGGGTTCTCTGGAGAGATGGAGCAAACAGTTGCTCTGGGGACTTGGTGGATTCCATGGGTAATGACTGAAGTTCCATCCATGCGGCAATTCAATTCTAAAGGCCATCTGCCAGTAGAGACCCTTCGTTCTGTTGGGATCTTCAAGTGATTGGGTAAATCCTGCGCACTTGACAGAGGCAATCTTAATTTGAAGATGTTAATCTCACCTTAACCGTAGAAGGTTGGCAAAAAGGAACAAGCTATGTAACCATGACAGAGACACTTTAGGATGCAGAGCAGGCGGTTTTTAAACTCTCAGAACCCACACAAGGTAGAGATTGAGGTCTCAAAGTGATACTGTGACCCTTTAAATCAGTTCTCAAAACAAACCCCTGCCATTCTGATGGGAGTCTGGCTTTGGAATCAGCTAGGCCAGGGTTCTGGCTGTCCCAGACAGCTACATGAACAAGTAATTTAATCTTTTGAGCCCTGATTTTTATCATCTGCAAAGGACACAGTGATTAATAACACTCACCGTGTGCTAGAGTTCCTAGGTGACACATTGCAGTACTTGCTCTGTGCCCAGGCTACCATGAGTGCCCAGTGAAGGTTAATTGTAAATATTCACCCAAGAGTCTCTGAGATCCTGTTTGTTCTACTCCCAAACCCTCGACTCATTGCGCATTTGTGTCTGTGCATGGACATTAGTGTGAGTGTGTGCACACGTATACGTGAGTATGTTGAGCACAGCAGTAAGAGAGGGCCATGTCCGTAAGAAAATTCCCTGTAGTGGACTAAGGAACCAAAGCCCCCTTGTCCTTTTGTGTTAGCAGTGTTTCTTTAGGGGATGGAGCAGCACGGAAGATGCCCCTTGCACAATTCCTTTCCCCTCTTCTTTCTTGCCTGAATCCCTCTTCTTCTGAACAACCTTCACAGCTTCTTTTCTCTAAAGGTTTTGGGAAAATCTAAAGGTCAAAACAATTGTTTGAATTACCAGCAAGTACTGGCTCAAATGAGTTTCTCAGTTATTGAACTGAGGCTGACAGTTTCTCCGACAGCTCCTCAGAAAAGTTGAGATGTGGAGAACAGCTTTCTAAATATTTCTACCTCATCTCTAGAAGGCAATTAGTAAATAGTAATTGGATCTTGCTGCTAACTATACACATACATGTTTTATAGGCAGTCTCATCATGTAACCTAACCACAACATACCCGTAAAACCAATATCTTGCTGTTAAAATATTGCCAATAAACATCATGGGTTAAACCTTTCTTGTTACCTGAGACAGGACTGAATAGAAACAAGGCACAGGTTCCTCCCCTCTGGGTCAGTGCATGCTTTGCAGTAGCCAGTGCCTTCAAAGACAAAAGGCTCCGCAATGAGTAAATACACCCTTGCAAGTTGGGTCAAGTTGGGTCAGACAGGGAGCATTACCTGATCTACCCTTGAAGCCAAAAGCGCCCACACACTGCAAGGATTGGGTGTAATTGACCTGGCTTGCTTTGTTGAAGGCAAGGCGGCCTATTTAGAAGCTGTTTCGCTAAATGGGACCGCATTCTAAACAGGCCACCCCGTCAGAAAGTGAAAGGAAGGGGCAATTACTGGCCCAAATTGAGTCTTTAGCAACTGCCTGTGGGCAGGGTCAACTGAAGAGGCGATAGACAGCCAACTCATCCCTAAGCAAAGATCATCTGATAAGATTTTTAAAAATACTCCAGCCCAGGTCTTTGAAAAAATGAGGGAGGGGGGAGGTATCTTGGGCGGGGCTGGCTTGGCAGTCCTATAACTCAGGAAAACATTGTTGCCTGCTAGTTCAGAGAGCGGTCCTGAGATCATGCAGCAGAAGGGGATGCTCTCGGGAGCCACGTTTCAGCAACTGTGGGAGACTCTGTGTAACCCTGAGAACTCAAGGTTGGTGGGGAGTGAAATCCAAAAACCAAAGATCCAGGCTGAAGGCCTTTTCCAGATAGCTGCTCTACACATTCACAATAATCTCCCAAGGGAAAAGGCAGTTCCAAGGCAATGCCCCACTAGGTCACTCTGTGGGTCGTCCCCTTCCAAATGCCCAAATGCCGGTATCGCACAGTAGAATCTGCCTGAGATGGATACAATCGCCTGTTGGTTTCATGAATTCTTTTTGAACATTCATTTATTACTCTTGTGGGTTGGGGCACACGCCACAGAGCACATGTACATATCAGAGGAACCTTGCAGGAGTCAATTCTCTCTTTCCACCATGTGAGTTTACAGGGCTCCAACTCAGACCATCGGTCTTGGCCACAAGCACCTTTGCCCACTGAGCCATCTCACAGTGAATCTTTAGGTACATGATGTCAGCTATAGTCCAAGAGAGGCAGCGATAAACCATTGTTAAGAGACAGAAGCAGGGTCCACGTTTCATTGGATTGGTGGACTGATGCCTTCCCTCTCGCCATCCCTGAGAAATAAGCTTTCATTTGTCTCATGTCTGTGAGGTCCCCCACACACCATTTCTTCTTTCAGCTCTGGGCAAACTATTTGGTTGTTTATAATGAACATAAAACATTTTTATTGATGAGTAAATTCAATCACCATAACGAAATAGACTGTTTGAGCCCACATTGAAATAACGATAAAGGAATACCTTGCCTTGGTGCTTAGATGCACATGGATCCCATCTGTTGGCTCACCCTTCTCAATAGCAAGAACTTGTGATAGTCCCTAAAACCAGCAAGCATAGAAATATTTGAAAGCCCCCTTTTAAATGGTTTATTCATTATTTTTAACTTTCTTTTTTATTTATTCTTGTGTCTTTTACATCATGTGTCTCCATCCTGAATTTATTTCTCTGTCCCTTCATCTCTGCCCCCTGTCCTTGCAGCCCCCCCCCCATAATAAATAAAATAAAATAAAATTTAGGGGGAAAATAAAAGAAAAATAAGTCTCATCATGGAAGCTGTAGTATACCACAGTGTTATTATTTTATATGAGGGTGTATTTGGCCTACATGGATGTCTGTACACAGGTGGTGCTCATCCCCTGGAACTAGAGTTAAAAAAAAAAGTTGTGAACTGCCATGTGGGTTCTAGGAATCTAACCTGGGAAACCAGTGTTCTTAACCACTGAACCATCTCTCTAGTCACCAAAAGCAATGTATTATTTTAAATCACTCATTTGAGTTAATCCAATGGGACAATGATGTAAAATTCCAAATAAATAAAAAAGCCAAAATTTTTAATAAACAATCACATATGTATCTATATATTTATCAAGCTTTTGTAAATTACTTTTAAAAAGGAGCTTAAAGACCACCATTGTGGCTTCAAAGCCCCTCAAAAGACCTCAGTCTAAGAACAGCCAAACTAGCATGTTGACATCTAATGTAACTTGACGTCAACAGACAATCTTTTGGTGAGTCACAGCACCCATGTCCTCCATCTAAAGGGACCCGCATGAAGAAAAGAACGTAGAAAGAATATTTACAAACAGAAAGGTACAATAATTAGCACCCCTAGGGAGTTAGCTAATTTTGTTACTGACCAAAAATATATAACCTTCAAGATTTGGGGCTTATGAAATGACAGCAATGTTTAGATATTACAATACTTAAGGGATGCCTGGTTTTGAAGAAGCAGATAGTCTTATGCTTTCCCTGGATGATTTGAAAATACAAATTTCCGAGAGGGAATTTTTCTATTGTCTCAGAAAAGGAGCTCAGCACACCCAGAGTTTTTGTTCCATCATTTCAACATCTGGCTGTTTTCTGCAGAAAATAACTGTGCAGAGCGGAGTTCGTGAAGATCTAAACAGGGGCTAGCCTCACAGAGCTGTGATGATGACAGAGACAGGATGTGACCTGTGGGTTAATCAGTGAACTCTGGGGGAGGGGGAGCATTGGGGAGATGGCTGCATAGTTAAGAGCACTTGTCCTTGCATAGGACCCGGGTTTGGTTCCCAGCACCCACAACCATTTGTAACACCAGTTCCAGTGAACCTGACCCCCTCTTGTGACCTCCTTAGGCCCCAGGTATACAGTTGGTGCACACACATACCTGCAAGCAAAACACAGATATACGTAGAATAAATAAATCTAAAAAGAAAGATTTTAAGTGTATAATTGGGAGGCTGGAGAGAAGTCTCCATGCCAAGAATGTTCCATGTTCTTCCAAAGGACCTGAGTTCGTGTCCCAGTACCCAATCAGGTGGCTCACAGCTGCCTGTGACTCCAATCCAGGATGATGCAATAACCTCTGTGGCCTCTGAAGGTACTGCACGGGCAGGTGTGCATGCACACAGAGAGACACACACTTTTTTAAAAATCAATTTAGATTTTTAAAGAGAATGTAATTTATTTGGTAAGATAAGAAAGCCACACAAAAAGAAAAGGAAAATGAAAACTGTTGAGCCTTACTTACTGCTTTGTAGAGACTCCATCAAAATAACCAACGCTCATCTCTTAGACTGTCTTCTGAGCAGTAACTGGCTGTGTAATACTGTTTATTTTGCCTGGTGGAGTCCAAGGACGTCTTCACCATGAATGTGCAAAACACTTCCAGATATTTGATGGGTCTGGGGATGATAAAGGGGTGTTGAGACAACGGGAAGTGTTTAATTGGACCGAACAGAAAATACTTCTGACCAAGCTGATTTCAAAGCTAACCTCAGTGCTGTTCCACTAACGTTCTCACACAGTCAGCTGCTCTTCCCTTCAGTTTTGTTTATTGTATTGTCAGGTTTATATCGTGTGAGCTGCTTACTAATGACAAAGAAAGACCTTTCCTACCTCCCCTGAGAGAATTGTCCTCCTATTCGTGATAGATAGATAGGTTCCTGTGAGGCATGCTACTGCAGCAGCTCACCATTGGCTGCCTATGTGACCTAGAAAGCCACTGTCCTGAACCTAATGCTATCCTTGTTTGCAGATTGTTGCTCTGGGTTGTCAACCATACCCAGCCATCTAGCGTTGGGAGCTGCCAACCCCCAGACCCTAAATTTCTTGTAAACAACTTGTTTTCCCCTGAACTGAGTGCCTACAGCTGCTCTGAGCATGAGACCCTCAGAAGTTCCATGATGACAGGGGAATGGTTTCTGGTGCATTTGGCTGGGGTGTGGCTATCCCTGTATAAGCTGCCCCTGGACACAAGGGGGACATTCTTGGGGCATTCCTGTTTCAAGGATAGCCCGTGTCTCTGTGTCTGTGTCTGTGTATGTTTCAATCTCCAGCCCCTTGCCCAGTTCATAAACTCTATGGTGGCACATAGACCGCAGGTGGGCATGATGCACCGCAATGTAGGCTTTCTTTCTGTCTCCACTTCTGAGCTTTTCTTTTTTCTGGGCCCAGAATTGGCAGCCTTAGGAATCTGGGCATATCTTTGAGCCTCTATCTGAAGCTACTTTGAAGATGGCCACCTCCAAATCTGTTGTATTTCTGCCTCCTCTGTTTCTCTGCTTGCTGCTCCTCATTGGATGCCTCTTGCTGGGACCTCATCCCCCATTTCCAGCACACATTCTGACAGGTCACTGTTGAATGTGTGGTTGTAACCTCTGACTTCACATGACCAGCTCATGTCCACTCCCCTGTCACTCTGCCTAGTTCAGCTGACAGGAACCCTGTCTTCGTGTTGCATGGGACAAACAACTTGGGGTCACCCCCAGTTCATTGTTCCTTCCACACATTTCTAATGCATCAGGAAACTCAATGAATGTTTTCTTCCATTTTAAACCTGGAATCTAACCACTTCCCCAAACGGCCACTGTTCCTTGAAGATTCTTCCTTTGGACCCATGTGGCAGCTTCTGTTGATCTCCCAGCTTCCTTTGTCATCACTATAGCACTGTAGGCCCCCACCCCCAAGCACAGCAGATAAAGTATCCCAAGTTTTTCTGTGGTTCAACCTTGGGGCAAGAGAAAACGAGCTCCTTAGGATATTCCCCACACTTGGCATAAGCCTAGGCTTCTCTACCCTGCCCAGCTTGGCTCACTGTCCTCCTGGTCCCTTTGCCTTCAAAGATGTCAAATCACTGTTGGGGACAGTCCCAGCTGCAGCCCTGGCCTTGCACGTTCTACCGTTCCACTAGCCTCAAGCCTTAACACCGCTGTCACCTGCTAGTGAATCTGCTCTTAATGATCTCACTTTAGGTTGCAGCACCAAATTCTTCCCGGATACCTCTTCCCTGTCCCTAGCTTCATTTGGGCCCCAGTGCAAGCGTCATCTTCTAACAGCCACTATTTACTAACTGGCTCATGTTTAGCTACATGTAGTAACAGAATTCCCATCTTAGCTCCTTGCAGTGGGTGGTTCATCAGTGTTACATATGTCCACCCTGCTGTGCAGCTGCCAGGCAGGCCTACTTTTATCTTAAATGTAGGGTCGGATTTGGTTTTGCTCTGTTTCACAGCTGGAGTTTCTCACTTAATCTAATATTTTTCAGGTCAACCCCATGTTGGATCAGGTATCAGAATTTCCATCCTTTTAAAGGCTGAGTAATACTCCATGTATATACAGCCCATCTTGTTGATCCATTTGCCATTAATAAATATTCACTTTGCTTCTCTGGTTTTTATTTGATTTGGCTTTGTCTGGGTATGCAATCCCAGGAGCAGCTGGGACTATCCTCAAATTCATGCTCTTCCTGCCTCAGCCCCCGGGTGCTAGGATTAGAGCATGGTCACCACGCCCAGGGCTTCTACCCTGGGCTCATGGGAATGGATTATTCTCATTGACTTCTGTCAGTGGCTGCTGTGAGCACAAAGTGACAGACATCTCATTGAGTCCTTGCTCCAAGTTCTTCCGGCTATCTGCCCAGAAGTAGAACAGCTGGGACACATGATTGTTCTCTTTTGATTTTTTTCAGTGAATCTCTATACTCTCTTTCATGGCGGCTAACCAACTGGACAATCCTTCCATCAATACCCAATGATTCTAGTTTCTGCATATCCGTGACAACACTTGCTGTTGTCTGTGTTTCCTTGTATAGTAGCCATCCTAACTGGTGTGGTGTGGCATTTCATTATTGCTTTGAATTACCTTTCCCTAATATCATTAAGCATATTGTCCTGGGCTTGTACAACATCATATTTTCTTTTGAGAAATGTCTATTTGCCCATTGCTAAATTGGGGTTTTGTTGCTCTTTAGTTATTGGAGTTTTTTAGATATTCTGAGTCTTCACTCCTGATCATATATATGGTTTGTCAATACTTCCTCTTAGTCCACAGGCTGCCTTTCATTCTGATGCTTGTGTTCTCTGATACACAGAGTTCAGTAACTTCTCGGTTATACTTACTGACTTGTTCCCTGCCTCTGCCTCTAGAATGCCACCTTTATCTGGGCAGCCTCATCTATTTTGTTTACCACTGTAACTACTGCCTTCTGAACAGCGCTTGACACTTAGTGGATTGGAGTAAATACTTGCAGAATGAATGTATGCATGATCAGACAGATTAAAGCTATGCAGGCTCTCTGTGCTTCCTAAATCCCTTAAACAATGAAAAAGTGAATAAAGCTCTTTCCTCTTGCGGCCATCGCTGGGTCGCAGCTGCCATAATGAAGTTCAATCCGTTTGTGACTTCAGACCGGAGCAAGAACCGCAAACGGCATTTCAATGCACCTTCTCACATTCGGAGGAAGATCCTGTCTTCCCCCCTTTCCAAAGAGCTGAGACAGAAGTACAATGTTCGATTGATGCCCATTCGAAAGGATGACGAAGTTCAGATTGTACAGGGACACTACAAAGGCCAGCAGAATGGCAAAGTGGTCCAAGTGTACAGGAAGAAATAGGTCATCTACACTGAATGGGTGCAGCGAGAAAAGGCTAATGGCACAGCTGTCTACATGGGCATCCACCCCAGCAAGGTGGTGATCAGAAGGCTAAAGCTGGACAAAGACCAAAAGAGGATTCTGGTAAGGAAAGCCAAGCCTCGACAAGTAGGAAAGGAGAAGGGCAAATACAAGGAAGAAACAATTGAGAAGATGCAGGAGTAGGGGCATCTCATACAGTTTTCACTAAAGACTGCTTGAGTTAAAAAAAAAGTGAATAAAACCTGAAGCATAATTAATAGTTTTTAAAATATATAATTATCAAGTAGTTTTCCTGAATAAAGAACTTTTTTGAAATTCTCTCAAGTACAGCTAGTTTCCCAGGCTCTTTGGGAAGTCTGTCTATGCCTCTTTATGAAATCCACTAAAGTGACAAGTCTGGATAAGTACAGGCTCCCTCTTGCTCTGTTGTGCCCCCACCACCACCAGATTAGTGGCTTTCCTGGCCCCCACCTTGCTCTCTGAACCTGGCCCCTCTCCTGTGCTCTCCCCTGGTCTAAGCTGCTCCCCAAGGCCCTCTCTAACATTGCTCCATATCTGCTTTATGTCCAACGTCCCCTGGCTCTGTCAGAGATTACTTTGCTTCCATTGTTCACTAGGGACCACACACCAGGGCAGGCTCAGGTGCTCTTCACACTAAGGAAGCCTGTGGGAATCTCAGAGAAAGGAATGAGAGGGCCAGTGATTGAACAGTACTTAGGAAGGGGCAGTTCAGTGTCAGCCCCGATTAATGATAATGCTAGTTTAGAATCTGCTTATGGTTTCCACAAGGAAGCCAGGCCAAGAAGTTTGCACCGTGGTGATTCAACGGGTGCAGGGGCTGGCTGCTGCTGTGGACTGGCTTTGCACAGCAGTAAGATCAGCTAGCGGGGTGTGCATACTCAAAATGCAGAGGCATGTCTCACGCTGTGTCCTGTCCTTAATGAGGTCCTGTCTGGTCAGGTGTACCTCTTCATTCATGTTCTTGGGTACCTCCCTCCTCAGGGCAGCTATTTAAAGAGATTTTGAGCATTCACATTGCAAAAGCAGATTATTGAATTTGCCACTTCTCTTTTCCTTCTAGGTGTCTGTATTTACCCCCCAAGGGGTGGGTGTGGGGTGGAAGTAGCTGTTCTTCCCAACTGAGAATACGCTTTGTTGTCCAGAGGTGAGCTGTGAAGAATGGCCATGAACTTCTGAAGTTCTGATCTCATCCAGACTGCTTTCTCACACTGGGACTTCAGCAAACCATTTCCTTTCTTCAAGTCACCATATCTGAGTAGTTTGCGAGATGCTTCAAAGACTGCGTTGAAGTCTGTTATAAAATTTAAAAAGAAAAAGAAAAAGAAATGAGATTTGGCATGTGAAACCCAAGGAACAGGGGTCTGGCATGTAGTAAGTGCTTGACAAATGTGTGTTGTGACTATCGTTGCACAATTAGGGCAGGGTCAAAGGTCTCTTCCTTCAGAACAGGGTTTCTCAACCTCAGCCTGTTGACATTGGGGCCTGATCCCTCTTGCTTGTCAAATGCGGTCTGTGTGTTGAAGGACATTTAGCAGCATCCCTAATTCCTTGCTACTAAATGCAGTGACAATCACCCTCCCTAACTCCTGCCCCTTCTCATTTATTACAACCAAAAATGCCTCGTGCCAAATGTTATTAACAAAGGAGTTGGGGGGGGGCAAGGAGAATAAAACTCATAGTCAAACCCCATTGGACTGAAAACCACTGTTTTGTGATGAATAGCAAAACACACATGGACATGCCAACTAGTAAGGGGTGAGGCCGCTTTCTGTAAGCTTGGGGTTGTAGTATTCCCACAGAGGCCGTGAAGGTGGCAAGCATGGTGAACAGGATTGTAACACACTTCCCAGCCTTGCTATCCTGAGTAACCCCTTCTAGCAGGTGCATACAGCCTCTATCTCTGCCCTCCAAATGGAGGTCACCACTCATTGGCCTCCACCTATGCAATAGCCACCTAAGGAGGAAAAGAATCATCTAATTAGGCAGCTGAGTAACGCACGCGCATGCCTGTGTGTGTGTGCATCCCTGCCGAGCACAGCATCTAGTCATACTCCGTGCACAGTGAAAACTCACGGAATGAAAGCAAATGGGCTGAGTCTGGTTGCTTTCACTCTGTTTCTTTCTGGCCTCCTTTTTCTTTTCATCTGCTTTGGTTTGTAGGACAACATCATCTTTCAAAAGGGAGCATATTCCTCATAAAATAGAAATCTAAAATAGGTGCCAAAGAGGAAGACAGAAAAACAGTGTGTGTGTGTGTGTGTGTGATATGGGAAGAATATAAAAAAAAGCAAAAAACACCCGACAAAGGAGTTATGGCAAGCTGTTCTCACCCGCAAACTCTGGAAAAGTTTTTATTTTCTTTTTAGCTGCCAATACATTTCCCTCTGCGCTTGAAGGTTTTAAGGAGCAAAGAGAGTAGTAGAAGGAGAGCCCAACCAGGGGCTTCTGTAACAAGACACTTCACTGCCCCCTGCTTCTTGGATGTCCAAGGAAGGAGCTGAAGTATGCAGACCACATTCACAGAATAAGACAGAGATAAAGTTGGTCATCTGGGAATGGTGGCGACCCTAATGGCAGATCACATGCTGCGTCTGGCTTTGGAATACAGACTATCTTGAATGCTGAGGCAGTCAGAGGCGAGAACTACCATTCACCTGGCCTGGTGTGTGAAATCCAGTGCAGTGTAAGCACGTGAGCTGAAAACTAGGGGCAAAGCTAACCATGAGAGCCAGTCATGCAGTGCTCAGAAAAATGGACCAACCTGTCCAAAATAAGGCAGCTTGAGTCACTGTCTCTTTGTGTACTCACCTTGAGATTTCAGGAGCTGATACAGTTCTCCGTTCTTCTACTTTTTTTGTTTGATTGGTTGGTTGATTTGGTTTAGTTTTGGTTTTGGTTTGCCATTTGTTTTTTCTGTTTATTGTGAAACAGCGTTTCGCTGTGTAACCCTGGCTGTGTTGGAACTCACTGGGTAGATTAGGATCACTTGAACTCTCAGAGATCCACATTCCTCTGCCTCCCAAGTGCTGAGATAAAAGGTGTGTGCCACCACTGCCTGGTAGAGTACTCCATTTTTGCTTGTCTCCAAAGCCACGTGAGACTTTTGGTGAGGACACCTTGCTCTAGGTTGGGATGAAATGGTCAGGATCCTGGTGACAAAGCTTGCCAGTGGGAAAAGTGTCTATGTCAAAGTCCATGTCCAGTGAATGAGTCCTTAGGAGGGGATTAATTCTGTAACAGCATTTGTTGCTTTTTAATAATGATATATGCTGGTTATTAGAATAATATCTTGTACCACATCATAGTAGAGCCTCTTGACTCTTCCTCCTTTCTGTATCTCTAGCATGCTCCAGACTAACTAAGGACAATATTTCTGGCCTGAAGATAGAGCTGCAGGATCTGAGCAAGGCATTCGATAGTCTTTGGTTTATGACAGCTCTGGAAGTCACTGGGAACAATGCAGCTACCTTTAGCTTCAGTGCAACGTTGGATATCTGGTGCGGCCACAGATCCCTCTTCTAAAGTACATGTGGACCGAGCCCATGCTAGCTCATCACAGCATCCGTCACAAGTGACACCCAATTGCTCTCCACACTTAACATCCGAGATGTGGAAGATTCCGCTCGGGAGTAGAATTTATTCTTGTTTTCTAGTTCCATCAAAGCAAAGAGGGGAGCTCTTCTGTTGTGATTAGTGCACACTTTAGAGTGGACAGGGCCCAGAAGCGACGCCTACATGCTCATATTTTAAGGTTACTGTGGTTCTGGTCCTTGGAATTATTTTTCTAGTTCTTCCTGTCCATTTTCATTTAGGAGCTTCTGAAACCCAGAAGTAAGGACTGTCTTCTGTGTTCTACTCAATTTCCACCACATGTGGACGAGTGTGCAAGGCTGCCCAATGATTCAGCCATGTGACTACTTAAAAGCAAAGAACTTCGTAGCTTGCCAACTTGACGGATGGCCTCATGCTCTTCATTTCTCACGTGTGACTCACGGGTGACTTGGCTGAGGAGGAGAACTCCTGTGGTATCGGGAATAGCGATATTTCAGGACTCCTTTATTCTCTGCGGATCCCTTGTTTTTGTCAGAACTGAAGAAGCACCAGCCCCACATACATCAAGATAAGAGTCGTGTGCGTCCATTAATGCAAAGGGAGGCTTTGGCAAGAATCAAGGCGGATTTTACGTTGCAGAGGGTAAAAGGGAATTTGTTCCAGGGCCTTATCTGGCTTCTGATCATACGGGCAGGCTTGCAGAAGGAGAAACACTGGTATTTATTTCAGAGACAAAAATTGATGCTTCACTACATCAAATATGTGTTGCAGCTGCTTAGATGCATTGCTGTGAACAGATACGTTGCTGTTTCATACATGAAACAGGCATGAATACTGACAAGGAAACCATACGAAGGCCGTCAGTTAAAGAAAGGCAAGTCCACATCTGGCCGCCTAAGTGGACAGCATTCTACAATAACCAGAGGTTACACAGTTAACAAGCAAGCGTCTGTTCACATTAAGGGAGACAGAACAGGAAAACACGGAGAAATGCCTTCATCTGGTTTCTCTTTACCAATGTGAGACCAGGTCTCCAAAAGAGAACAAAGCTCACCTAGATCACTAATGCCAAAACAGCAGCCCCCTCTGGAAGCCGTGGGCTGGACAAACTATGGGAACTTACCTTTTGTGCGTCCTCGCCTGATGCCCACCTGAGCCCTACACTCCTTCCTCCTCCCTGATTCTCTACTGACTGGGACCTGGGAACACACCATTTCTATTTCTGGCTAGTCTCTGCTCCTTGGAAATGTCTCTTTTCCTGATTTCTCCTAGTGTTTCCTGGGTTTCAGCTCACTACCACCATCTCCAGGAATCAGAGTACCTGCTGGCGGTAAGCCTAAGCCCAGAACTGTAACACCGGCTGGGAGTGTTTGCTTGCTCTGGTGACCACAGAAACTCCCTCATTTTTCATCAGCTTTTTCCTTCTGTTTCTGTAACCCCATCAAAACCAAATATACCCAGGCTTCCCCATCCATCTTAGGAGCAAGACAAAACCACTTTCATTTAGGCTTGGCAGCGTGCCCACCTCCACCTTGCTCCTTCCCATTCCCTGTCCCCTCCCAACCATCAGATTCTCACTCCATCTAAACCCTCCCTCCAGGCTTAAGCGCTCCCAGCTTGTCTCTGCTTTCTTTCACCAAACTCATTTCTTACATCCCTGAAGTTCTGTTTCTGAGGCTGTCTCCTTTCTCTGCCCTCCCAAAGAGTTCCTCAGAGTCAAAATATTTGAGTCCTCACTCTCCCTCACCTTCTGTATCCAAATTGCCATTTAATGGATCTTTTAAGTGTCCCTGAACTTTGGGTCCTCTCTCTAGTCTGAATTTTGCCACGTGAGGGATTCATACTCCCTGCTTCTCCTCATTGCCATCCTCCTCTTCCTCTTCCCCCGCCCCCCAGCTCCTCTGGCTCCTTCACGCCATTCACTCTCCCCATATGCAGTGCTTTTTCTGCCATACTCATGCTTTGGGTATATCTGTAAAACACTCGCCTCTCTGAACAGCTGTGCATAGTGAACTCTGAAAGAAAGCTCGGGAGCCGCAGCTTTGTGGAGCAGGGCCACAGCCACTGCTGCAGTCCGGTAGGGTAGATGCTCTGACTCTGGCCGCTGCTCCCTCTGTGTACTCACACTCATTGCTCTGCCTGGAGTAATGCTCTCCTTCTCCCAGTCACCAGGTGTGCAACTGCAAATTCCGTGTTCTCTCCTCAGGACCTCCATCCACTGTCTCAATTCTTCAACATTCATTTATTTTATATTTTATTGAGATGGAATTTTATTGTGTTGCCCAGGCTGATCTCAAACTTCTGGACTATAGCGATCCTCCTTCTTTAGCCTCCTGAGTACAGGAGCTAAAGATGTGTGCCTGTGTCTGGCTTTGACACCAGCTTTAGCTTTTCCAGAGGAATCCTTCTCCCCATGCTGGAACAGAACAGACACCTTCCTGACTGTAGCTCTATACTACTTCCTCTGATTTTAAGATGCTCACGATGGGACTGGAGTGATGGCTCTGCAGCTTAAAGCACGCATTGCTCTCGCAGAGAACACACCATCAATTTCCACCACCTATGTGCTGGCAGATTATAACCGCCTTTAATTGTAGCTCCAGGGAGACGCAGTGCCTCTGGCCTAGGGGCATCTACACACATATGTATCATGTGTATACACATTCACTCACACACAGCCAAAAATATCTCTTTTTTTAAAAAATGTTTGTGGCTGTCAGCACCCTCCAGACCACAAGTTCCTGGGCAGAATCATCTGTCCTCCCTGTTTTGCCCATCACAGGTTAAATACCCACCCCGTCCTCTCCTCATGCATCTTCTGCTCTGTCTTCCTTCCACTCCCTAACCCTTGCCCCTGTGGTGTCAGGCTTGCCCCCTTTAGCTGAACAGCTTCTGCTTATGATTCTTCTCGCACACCCGCCACGATGATTCTTCCTAGATGGTTTCCCTGGAAAGTCTGTTCCCAAGCTTAGCCCTCAGGCTCTGTTCCTCTTCTTCCTAACTCAAGTCCTCGCCATCAGCCACTTGTGAACTAAAGTTAGCGCAGCTGCAGTTCACCGATAAATCGAGGACGCTTGGGCTGTGAACGAGATCACCTGGGCAGGAGATCCAAACTGGGGCCCTCCCTAGCCAATCAGTGCATCTCTTCTCAACTGGTTTCCTGTCCCTTGAATGCTTCCCTATGAGGACCCATCACTGGGAGCGTTTAGTTGTGTGCTGGTCATTCAGGTCTCAACATTTTGCAGTAAAGTTCTTACTGCCTCAGCTTTGGATTCACACTCCTCCTCCCAGAGTTTACACCAAGACTTCTTTGTCCCCATCTGCTCTCTGGTCGTGTTAGAGATTTGTTGCTGCCGCCGCTGCTGCTGTTATTGTTGTTGCTGTTGTTATTGGTGTTGTTGTTGTTGTGAGCCTGTCTCTTCCTGCATTCAATTCTCACCTGTCAGGAGCAACTCTACTTTCCCAAGTTCAAATTTACTTCTCTCTTCACAATCAAATCCTACTCCAAGTTCATCCTCATTAGAAATTCTTGCCAAGACTCTGAAGACTCTCGAAGGAGGAAATATCCTTACCCAAAGTGAAAGATTAACTTCTCTGTTTATTTTCATCCTCTGTTATTTAGAGAGAAGCCAGAGAGGAGGGAACGCTGGTGTTTTCCTCATAATGCCTCTCACTCACACTTGAACCCTCTAAGCTCCTTGGGGCCAGAATTCACGCCTTCTCTATGTTTCAAATTCTAACATCTGTATTAGTTCAGGAGACTTTTCTTCTAAGAAAGAAGGTTCACGATTTCAGAATGGTGTCACGAAGCATAATCTGTACGTCTAGAGAAACTGACACATCCTGGCCACTGTGTGTGGCTGAGAAGTTGTTTTTTGTTTTTTGTTTTTTGTTTTTTTTTTCAGCTCAAGCCGGAACTCAAAAAAAAAAAAGGAATCCCACAATCCCTTTTGCAGGCACACCCTCAAGTGATGTAGAGAACTCCCCACTAGGCTCCAATCTTTAAAGATCTGCACTGCTTCCATCCTTGGAACCAAGCCTTTACTCACAGACTGTTCAGGGCGCGCATACAAACCATAGCAGGGCGGAGAAGACACTGAGGCATGGAAAACTCCTGACTTGGTGAGCAGGATGCTGTTAAGGACAATAGCAGTACCAAGAATGCTAGGGACTTTCAAGTAATTAATGCGCGTTTCATCAAAGTTTCTTTCTATACAATTAAAAGGACTTATTATAGCTTGTCCAGCACCAAAATTGGTATTCTCTGTTCTCGCTGATCGTTTTTAGCTTCAACAAGTGTTAGTTCTTAGAATCAGCGGTTTGGGAGCAAGGTGTCATTCTCAGACCCGAGAGCGAACTCTCTCTTCCCACCGAAGCTGAAGCTGCTCCCTCTTCTGGTCAACCCGGAGAAGGCGTGGGCCCGGCGAGGAGCCACGGGGTGAGCAAAGAGCTAGCCTAGCTTTGGAAGACAAAGGCAAGTACGCAGCCACAGCTCCTCTTCAGGACAATTATCACATTTGCTTTAATCGCCTTTGTGTGCCTCCTAGCCAGCGTGTACCCAACCTCGTTCGCCGCCCCACTCCNAGGAAGGAGACTGCAGTTCGGGTCATTAGAAAGAGTTGCCAAAAAGCGCTCCGAAAGTGCACAATTAATTTCGGCTGTCAAAACAGATACTGGAGGAGCGCTTTTAGATTGCACGCATTTTTGTCTCCTCCAGCAAATCCAAGGCTTTATCAGTGATAAGAGATGGAGCAGATTCTGGGGATGCTTGGGAGACCATATTACACAGTGGTTAGACTGCCCTGGGCGTGGGGATCGGATGGCCTACTACGGAGCCAGCTGGGCCTTTCTCTGGCGAAAGCCAGGCCTTTTCTTTAGCTTCTCAGACTAGGGATATAGCACAGGTAGATACAGGAAGTTGGGAAGGGCATGCATGAAGAGCACTTAATGTGGTAAATCAATAAATGAGTGGCTAGGGCTGGGAAGATGCCTGCAGCTCAAGCATGCCTTTCATTCACAACTCAATTTAAACAGAGAAAAGGCCACGCGGTGGCGTTTGCTGGTCATCCCAGCTCCGCTGCTGGGAGGATTCCTGGGGCTCCCTGGCCAACTAGCCTCCAGAATAGGAGAGTTCCAGACCACTGAGAGCCCTATCTCAAATGGGGGGTGGGAGTGGAGGAAATGGACTATTCTGGTTGAGAATAGATGACACCTGAGGCTGACCTCTTTCAGACTGACTACTGGCAAAACAAACATGAGTAAATAAATAAATGGATGAATAAATGAGTAAATGAATTAAAGGATAGATGGATGGATGGATGGATGGATGGATGGATGGATGGATGGATGCATGGACGATGGATAGATAGATAGATAGATAGATAGATAGATAGATAGATAGATAGATAGATAACGAAGTTACTGGTGATGTCGTGGGTACCCTGCTACTCTTGAAATTCAGTCCCCTGTTTGTCCCCTCTACCCACGTGCCCAGCGCTTTAACACCTCCACGCCCAATTTTTTTTCTGAAGACAGGTTCCTTTGGGGAACACTTGCTGGTGAACAGTAATTTATGGACTCAGTAAAAGTGCTCCCTGTGTATGTAAAAGCTCAGAGTAAAGAGAGTTCTAGGGTTGTTCTCCCCCCGTGAGGCTGTAGTGTAGATGACACGTACATAAGCAAAATGGCATCTGGGAGAGCAAGGAACAGAGTATTTTGGAAAAATTAAGAGTTTCTTATAAATCTTTAAGAAAATGCATCCGTGTCAACACAATAAAAATACTATCTCAGCCTACTGGTTTTCATCCTGTGGTCCCAGGGAAGCCCCACACCCTTACTCTTTCACTGACACTGCTCTTTGGAAACACAGTGAACAATGGAACCTCTGCTCCCCAGGGTGACAGGGACTGCCCCCTCTTATTTGGTCATGATTCCCCAGTAATATAAGAAAGCAGCATCTTAGCGATGCATTGTCCAGTAATAATCATTGTTCGGGATAGCTCATCTTCATAATTGAGAAGAACACATATTTGTTTGGTTTGTTTCAAAGAAAATAAAAGCTCCCTCTGTGTTCTGACTCTTCTCTCTGTGTTCCCATTGATGTGTCCCTTACAGTCAGGGACAATTGATGTCAACCCTCTTCTGACATACTGTAGAACTGGGCCATGGCCCAGGACTGTCATCCCAGGAACTGTGGTGGCTGAGGCAGGGGATTGGGAGTTCAAGGAACGCTGGGGCTATGGAGTAAGCCCAAAATTGGTCTTTGTATCTTAGAGAGACTCTGTCTTAAAAACAAAAAGGAAGCTGGGGGGTGGTGGGATGTTGCTCACTTGCTTCACATGGGCGAGGCCCTGGGTCCAAAATCTTGGAGTCTGGCAATACAGGCCAATTTTATTGACTCTTAGATCATCAGCACCACACACACACACACACACACACACACACACACACACACAAACACACCTCCATTTTCTCTTTTTCTTCAGATCACAGAGCCTCCATTTAATTACAGAAATCTTGTGACCAGGGAACAGATGACATTGCCCACTCTCCTTCTGTAGCCAGCTGAAGCCCCAAGGCTAATGCTAACCACTGAGATGGAAGTGTGTGGTGGGGTTTCCAGGAAGACTCCTTGAAGTCAGTGAACGTTGTTGGGTGTGGGGGGGGTCCCCTTCTTGTCTTTCCTCTTTCTTGTCCTTAGGCCACCACAAATGAGAGGACCAGAACTCCAGCTGCTATTTTGGACCATGTGGCAAACTTGAAGATGCAACCATGTAACTCAAATGATGATAAAGATACCCTGGCAACTAAGGCATTGCCACAACAATGAAATGGCAAACTCCAGGCTGTGCCCTTGATTTTTATGAGAGGAATAAAGAATTTTAAGTTGCTGTTGTTCGCAGGGTTTCAGTTTTAAAGAAATGAATTTGATCCTAGGAGCTATACCTACGGTTTTCTTCTATTTTGGTCCTATTATGAGTATTCTGCTTTGGCTTACATGAGAATCTATTTCCAGAGTTCTCTGTCCCAATGTCATGTAGTATGACTGATTGCTGTGGCCTTACCCAAACCTTTAAGACAGCTTGTTAAAACATACGAGCTTAAGTGAGTTTTCTTTGTAGGGTAAATATAATGTATATCACAAAACAATTCTCAAAGGGCACCACTAATTTTACATGGAAAAAAATAATTTTGTGATCACACACCATTACTCAGCTTGGCAACTTGTTTCATCAATGGGAAATTAAATGAATTAATTAATTAAATTAAAATTTGAGGACATGCCATATCCTTTTGCATAAGGAAAACCTGCCTCCCTCTCTTCAGCATGTTGTTTGGGGTCAGGCACATTGCTAATGGCACTGTGCAATTATGTTAGCAACTTTCTTTCAGAAACAGTCTTATTTAAATCTGTATTCATTCATAGTGCTGAACACCGAACCTGCCAAATGGCAAATGAACAAAAGATATACAGAACTATTTAATGACAGGATCATGTTTTAAAATGAACATTTTAATATCGTTCCATCACCAGTCAAAAATATTTGTTATGTCTGGAGAAATGGCTCAGCTGTTAAGATTGTATACTGCTCTCGCAGAGGATCACAATGCAGTTCCCAGCACCTACATCAGGTAACTCATAACTGCCTCTAACTCCAGCTCTAGGGGATCCAATGTTGTCTTCTTGCCTCCACAGACATTTACATGGTGATGATTTATGGTTTGTCATTATAATGATCATATAATTAATAATTGCTTGAATACTATCTGTATACTGGGTCATTGTAAACTTTTTTGAAGTCCATGTGTGTGTGTGTGTGTGTGTGTGTGTGTGTGTGTGTATTTCACAGTATATCAACATCTTTGCTGAACATCCTAAGTCACACAACTCTAAAAGAACCTAATTGTTCTGGTGTCAGATTTTTAAAAGGCTCTCCTCTCTCCTTCCCTCCCGTCTCCTCCCTCCTTGCCCCCGAATTCCCTATTTTCACTTCCCAGGGCCAGCCTTACCTACATTACCTGAACTATATTTGCAATATAGATTTTCTAGATAGAGATTTTTTTATACCTTCCTGACATACCTTTTTGGGAGAAACACTTTGATCTGTTTCATACCTTTGGGGAGAGAACATATGTGGTTAGTGTGCAATGCCTGGCCAGAGGAAGGGCCCCACTGCTGGTCAGGGCTTATTTACCATCTCCTCAAGAGTGACATTTTCCCCTTAGACTGAAAGGTTAAATCACAAACAATGGAGACTTCTCAAATGTGGAAAAAGCATGTAGCCGCTAAAGCTTCAACACAAACATCCAAACTCAAACTTTAGGGTTTGCTAAGATGCAGTGGCTGCTCAGAGCAGACATCACAGGGGTCTGTAACCAGTAAGTAAGACTGGCTCCTTGCTCAGCCTGAGTCATTCTCATAGCAAATAGGGAACCCCCCACTATCAACATGCTAGCTGATGGTCATTTTGTAACCAGTAAGGATAAATGAGCACAAAAAAAATAAAAATAAAAAAAGCTCATTGCTTCTTAGGCGACTGTTAACCCTTGTTGGAAAATTCAGTTTGCTCACTGGAATGGCAGGGGTTCCAGGTACCTAAGAACTCAGCACCAACAAACTCCAGTAGTAGGTTTCTAGTAAAAGATGAAAAGATGAAACCTAAAGTCAATACACAGTTGTGTTTAAGCCTAAACCAAACATTCTTTTTTCTTTTAATTTATTAAAATTAAAATTTCAAAAATTTACACTTCCTCCCCTCCTCCCATTCCCCTCCCGCTCCCCCACTCACCCTCCTCCCTTCCCCTCCCTCCTCAAGAGAAGGCAGGGAACCCTGCCCTGTGGGAAGTCCAAGCCCCCCCTCCATCCAGGCCTAGGAAGCTTTGATACAAATAGACTAGGGTCCCAAAACGCCAGTACATGCAGTAGAAACAAGTCTCAGTGCCTTTATCAACAGCTTCTCAGTCAGCCCCCATTTTCAGCCACATTCAGAGAGTCCGGTTTGATCGCATGTTCATCCAGTCCCGGTCCAGCTGGATTTAGTGAGCTCCCATTAGAACAGGCACACTGTCTCAGTNCCTCCCATTCCCCTCCCGCTCCCCCACTCACCCTCCTCCCTTCCCCTCCCTCCTCAAGAGAAGGCAGGGAACCCTGCCCTGTGGGAAGTCCAAGCCCCCCCTCCATCCAGGCCTAGGAAGCTTTGATACAAATAGACTAGGGTCCCAAAACGCCAGTACATGCAGTAGAAACAAGTCTCAGTGCCTTTATCAACAGCTTCTCAGTCAGCCCCCATTTTCAGCCACATTCAGAGAGTCCGGTTTGATCGCATGTTCATCCAGTCCCGGTCCAGCTGGATTTAGTGAGCTCCCATTAGAACAGGCACACTGTCTCAGTGGGTGGACCAACCATTCTTAAGAGAAAAAGTCTGCTCCTTCTGAATAGAAGTTTTAAAGTGGACAGATGAAGCTCTTTCTTGTGTAGCTAAAGCGTGAGCTGAGCCATCAACCCTGAACAACCCTGCATCTCCCTCAGCATTGCTGGGCTAGACCCAGCATCCAATGAGCATCAGTAGCCATGGAAAGGGAGATGCTCACATAGCTCAGAACAAATCCTCTCTGAGTTTCTCTCCACTTCTCCCAGGCTTTGGGAGACATTCCACGGTTGGAACTCCAGGATTTTAAGACTCTCACAACAGACAAGTGAATACTCCACTGTAGATAACCAGGGTTACCTGAGTGATTTCGACAGGCAGGATGAGGGATAGGGCAGCCCCATGTGCCATTTTCTCCGGTGAACTTGGCCTATTCATCTCCGCTGAACTTTTGAAGGAAGGAATAAAGCAGAAACCAGATTGAACTTTGAAAGAATGTATGAACTGGAAAGAACAAGCCATGACAATCAGGATGCAGGTGGAGGGGGTGACTCCTAGGAGCCTGGGGAATGATGGAAGTTCAGCTTTAGATTTGCATTTTCTTCATCGTGCCTTCTACAGGGATGTTTCCCAGAGCCTTGAACAGTGCCTGCCACACAGTGGTAAGTCACAAAATAGCTGCTGAACTCCTGAGTACAGGACTATGTTTTCACAATTACAGCTTTAGGATGGAGATCATAAAACTAGGCAAGAAGTGAGCAGGAAGCAGGCAGTTTTCATGTTACTATCTGTGAGCTTGGTAGGTCTTCTCCAGGGGAAAATATAAGGGGAAAGTTGGAATTATGATTAAGAAAATTTGGTGATAAAGTTAAAAGAGGTATGGAGGAAATGTATATAAGAATTGTCTAGATTAATACAGTAAAACCATCTGAAAGAATCCTAGAAGAGTCTGAGAAGTGTATTGTCAATTAATCAGTAAGGAAAATTAGCTATCCTCTTGATACTGCATGTGGAGTGTTACTCAAAACAGGAAAAAAAGTTTAGCCGTCTGTCTGAAATCTCAAAGAGGAAATACGGAAAAGACAGGAGTTTCAGGGTTCTTGATCTTTTAGTGACTTTTAGAGGAGACTTGATTTGGTGACTAGAGGGAAAATTCACTTCTTTTAATTGACCAAATTCTCAGGCAGATTTGCAACCACTGTGTGCTGAATTGGGCTTTCTCATGACATTTTAATTCTTTAGAAGTGGACTAGTTGGGCAGAGTTTGCATTTGATTGCTTGATCGCTTGCTTGTTTGCTTGTTTACATTGTCTTGATCTGTAATCAAGCTGGTTTTGAAGTGTGTGTGTGTGTGTGTGTGTGTGTGTGTGTGTGCATATGCACGTGGTATATGTGTACATATGTGCCAACCATACAGAGGCCAGAAAACGATATTTGAGTGCCTTATTCCCTTGGGACAGTGTCTGTCATTGAAACAGTAGCTCCATGTTTCTCTGGCTAAGCTGACTGGAGAGCAAGGCCCAGCAATCCTCCTACAGCAGCAGAGTCCCCCAGCCAATCCTCCTATAGCAGCAGAGTCCCCCAGCCAATCCTCCTACAGCAGCAGAGTCCCCCAGCCAATCCTCCTACAGCAGCAGAGTCCCCCAGCCCCCAGAGTGCTGAGGGTATAGGCTGGTTTTCTTGTGGTAGATGCATGGGTTTGAATTGGGTCCTCATGCTTCCACAGCAAGCAGTCAGATCCTCTGAGCCACCTCTGCAACCCCTGGTCTTGAACTCTTTCTCTTTCTTCCTCAGCCTAAAGAGTGATAGAATTGTAGGCATGGACTGCCGTGACTAGCTGGTTAATGTTTTTAACTCAAAGAAATTTCAGATTGTAGTAAAAAATATTAGGTAAGTGAGATCTAAATATCAATACTCTCATACTAAATTCAAAAAATGGTTTTTGAAATGGGACGATCTGTGTGTATTTGGTACTTAAAACATTTATAAAGTAATATATGTGTATAAAAAGTGGAGTTCTCAAAGAATGAAAGGAGTTTCCTGTCTCATGACTTTAAAAGAGTAATTGATTAATCGGGTTTCTGGTGTCTAGTCAAAAGAAGTGGAATACTTACTGTAACTTATAATAACCATATAAAGTGACTTATTTAATCCTTAGAAACTGACTTTATTAATTTATATGAAAATTGTCAGTATATAAGAAGTATTTATTTTGCTTTTTCTCCTTTTAGAAAAATGCTGAAAGATTTTTAAAATAAAATTGGATTATATGATTAAAAAAATCTACAAGATTTAAGGGACATTTATTAACTAAGTCTTTAACTACAACTACTTAGCTTTTAATATTTTTTAAAGTGTGTGTGTGTGCATGCACAGATGGTCCTGGTGTGTGTATGTGTGTGTGTGTGTGTGTGTGTGTTCAAACAGATGGTCCTGGTGTGTGTGTGTGTGTGTGTGTGTGTGTTTGAACAGATGGTCCTGGTATGTGTGTGTGTGTGTGTGTTTGTGTGTGAACAGATGGTCCTGGGGTGTGTGTGTGTGTGTGTGTGTGAGAGAGAGAGAGAGAGAGAGAGAGAACTAGACTCAGGCACTCTGGAAGAGCAGTGCATAGTCCTGAACACTGACTGAGTCATTCTTTCCATCCTCTAGAATGGAAGAAAAGTTGACTCATTCAACTCATGTTGAAGAGATATTAGGCACACATTTCCTTGAATGTGATTACTACAGCTAGATTTGTAAACAGAATTTGTGAACACATTCATTTAGTGTGCTTCTTAAGTGCCTGGGGAATGAAGACCATACATTCAGGACCAGTCTGATCTACATGATGAGAACTTTTCCCAATGACAAAGATAAAATAAAATGTTCATAATTCATTTTTTCATTACACAAAAATTTCCCTGTGACAAGTGCCTCCATTCATCCATGTATCATCATGTATCATCAGTGACTAACTGATTTATACGTTGAAGTTTCTAGTGTGTTGCCTAGAATTCACTATTATTATTATTATTATTATTATTATTATTATTCATGTATCATCAGTGACTAACTGATTTATACGTTGTTCAAAGATCACACAACGCTAGAATTCACTATTATTATTATTATTATTATTATTATTATTATTCATGTATCATCAGTGACTAACTGATTTATACGTTGAAGTTTCTAGTGTGTTGCCTAGAATTCACTATTATTATTATTATTATTATTATTCAGGGGAAATCAAATGGCAAGGTTTTTCTTAAAATGCAAATATCACTAATGTTGAGAACTAAGATATGTTTACATCTTACATCTTTGGATAATTCAGTACAAGTTAAGACATAAACTTCTAATAGAGGGAAGAATGAAATCTAACCTGTGCAGAAAGGGAAAATGAGGGGGGCGTGTATAAAGTAAGGCTTGGGGCTGGAACTAGGAAGTCAGGGGACTTGGGTGTTTGGTAGAAGTGCAAAGAATTCTCGGTTCCTTGGAAAACAACCTGCATTGACATTGATTCCATGGAGAAAATTTTAAACACCCTTCTTCTATATAACCAATCTTCTGAAATATCCTTTTTGTAAATTGATCATTATTTTGATAACCAGAACCCACAAAATCACAACCAAGGCAGTGGCCACATCTTGGAAATGCCAGTGCCTGGGAATGACCTAAAGGATCACTGCTTTTGGACAGTCCAAAGCTAGCATCTCTGGGTAGTGTAACACTTTTAGCATTCTTCAGCTGCCTTTGTCTGAGCTGTCACCACGTGCAAACCAGTTGGGGCAACATGCTACGAGACTGCAAGCATTGCTGCTAGCCCTGTGTGGCAGCTCTAGCCAGCAGCTGCCAATCGCCAATCCTTTAACACTGTGACTAACTATGCCTTCTCATGCCAGCATATGGGCACCAGTAGACAGGAACATCCTTGGGGATGACCCCAGCTAAGACTCCAAACAATAGTGGAGAGGGTGCCTGAACTGCCCTTCCCCTATAATCAGATTGATGACTACCCTAATTGTCATCATAGAGCCAACTGATGGATGCAGATGCAGAGATCCATAGCTAAGCACTGGGCCAAGCTCCTGAAGTCCAGCTGAAGAGCAATGATATGAGCAAAGGGGTCAACACCATGATGGGGAAACTCACAGGGTAGCTGACCCGAGATCATGGGATCTCATGGACTCTGGACTAACAGCTGGAAAGCATGCATAGGACTGAACTAGGCCCTCTGAATGTGGGTGAGAGTTGTGTGGCCTGAGCAGTTGGTGGGGCCACTGGCGGTGAGATCAGGATTTATTCCTAGGGCATGAATTGGCTCTTTGGAGCCCCTTCCCTGTGGAGGGATACCTTGTTCAGCCTAGATACAGTGGGGGAGGGTTTTGGTTCTGCCTCAACTTGATGTGTCAGACTTTGTTGATTCCCCTTGGGAGGCCTTACCCTCTCTGAGAAGTGGATGGTGGGTGAGGTGGGGGAAGGTGGGGGGAGCAGGAGAAGGGGAGAGAGAAATTGGGATTGATATGTAAAATGAAAAAAGATCTTTTTAAACACAAAAAATCAGTTTTAAAAAAGAGAGTACCTTTGGGTTCTGTGGTTCAGAAGACTGAGTTGAACAGCCACNNNTGGATGGTCAAGGCAGGCTTCTTAAGTTCTCTACACCTCAGTTACTATTGTATAAAGAGTTTAAAATGATACCTACTTGGTGGGGTTTCTGAGTGGTTTGGGTTAACACAGGTTCAACAGCCCTGTGTCTGACTTACGATGAATTCTCAGACTTGAACTTGTCCAAGAGTTCCCTGATGAGCAGCAAACACCAAACAAAAAACACATTGTCTGTACTGCCTGTGATAATAGTAGATGTAAGCCATAACCAGTAATTAAAGGAACTGAGCAGAGCAACTAACTGTGTGCAACTAACTGCAGAGCACAGGCTCCGCCTGCACGAGTTCCTGGGCTTGATTCTGGAAACTGTGTGATGGGACTCAGGTTTATCAATGGTGTTAACAGCGCACCAGGGTTTGACCTTAATTTTATGAATAAAAAAACTACTTCAACAGTTATTGAACAGTTTTGAAGAAAAATAATGTTCATACCATTGGCCTTTAAAACGATAGTGTCTTCCAATTGTCTGGTGCTGGAATAAAACACTGGGGACAATAATATCCTTTAGATAATGATTTCCATAGATCCACATAAACCAGGCTCAGTTATTAAGGGGAAAATGAGTTTAATAAGATGGTATTAACCAGATTCTGTATCATCTAAGGAAGTAGTTCATAAAAATGTTTTGGATATCAATTGACCTCTGGCAAAGTTAGTGTTGTCAAAATTTGTATTATAGTGAGGTAGACAGTTCCAAAAAAAGCTCTCCATTAGACAGATTTAAATTTTTATAATAATATTTAAGAAAATGATAACATTATGAAAGAATGAAATATCCGATTAATGCTTAACTTTGTACAACTCGAATATAAACTTTAAAATATTAGAAATTATAACATTTGAGTGCACATAACGTTTTGTACATTAAGATGATTGCATGTCTTCTCTCTGCATCTGCAGTCATCTTAAATAAACAAATATATACAGCCTCGACAGAACAACAGTGCATCCAAAGCAAATGTGCATTTAAGTTAGTTCTCCTGGACAAGTCTTGTCTCTTCTCTCTTTCCATTATATTACCATGCATTAGCATTTTCACCCTTTCCTTGACAGTCTGCAGATCTCTGACCCAAACAAGCAACAGATTCAAATAGGGAGAGAACAAACCAGTCGGGGTACCCCAAAACCTTCTGCAAATTTTAACACACCTTTCTCCATTTAAACTATCCCACAAACAAGGCTGCGGCCACTTACTTCTCAAAGGGCCTCCACCTGGGTAATGTTTAAAAATAATCCTGGTCCAGACTGAGGGAAGGAAGGAGGTCTTGACTACCTGGGAGCAGGTATCTCCTGCTTCCTTCTGATTTCTTTCCTTGAGGCCTGTACCCCAGTTCCCACCCCAAGCTCAGTGTAACCCTTGACTCTTCACAGTATCTCATTACTATGTTAAAAAAAAAAAAAAGCTAACTGGTAATTACAATCTAAAACAATTCTCTAGGGGGAGCCCTGGGCTATTGCTGGCTGGTAATCTCTCAGGAATGTCAGAAAGAGGGGAGGGGTCTTAATTTTTAGAGACTTCAGAGGCAGAGGCTCCTGGCCCTTTCATCCTTCCCCTGCTTGAGGCCTGGCCCTTTATCTCCATCCTCCTGATGGAGTCCAGTTCTTAGGTCCTTTCCTCCTCCTCTTGCCTTCTTACCTTAATTACAGAGTTCCCACCCTTCTCCATTAAAAAAAAAAAAAAATCTTTCCCTTAGAAGGAGGTGCTGGAATTTTGACAAATTCTGTTTAAAGAAAATCAATGAGAAACAGACATGACGAAGATCTTTTGGGGTGGGCTCCTTGGAGCCTTGGGTACTGCACCTCCCTGTCACCGGGTCAGAGCTGGGCCTTGTGGTTTCTCATTATCCTTCACGGGGTTCCACAGGGACTAATTCCTGTCATTCCATCCATACCAACTCCTTTCCCCACCAGCAACAGTAAAGGCATCCGGAGACCTGAGTCCACAGCAGTGGCAACTCCCAGTTCCCTGCGTTGGCTGAGGCCAGGACAGAGCTGATAAATTCATGGGAGAGCAGGCGGCAGCTTAGGCCCAGGTCTCTCAGGCTTCTCAAAGGGCAAGATCCCTCCCTACTCCCTATTCCTTTAACCAACTCTCCTAATACTTCCTGTGCAGAAGTCAAGGGCGTCAGCTATGACATAGCTGGAAAGACCCAAAGACCCCACTTTCTCACACAGGAAGAGGCAACAAGTCCGAGCTGCAGAGAAAAGCGATTGGTTCTTCCTCTCCCCACCCCCATCCACGGAACATTTGGGAACGGATACCCATCTCTCCTCCACCTTCCATCTCTTATCAAAATCAAGGAGACACAACAAAACCCAAAGCCATAGTAATAAAGAAAAGAAAAAGAAAACGATCCTTGTCTAGTCTTTCCAGGGTGGCCAGGCAAAGTGTAAAAACCCTTAGCTGCTGGGTTGGCGAGTGGAAGATTCTGGGAGGGCTGGGCCTCCTCTCCCACTGCTCCTACTTCCATGATGTTCCCGACTCTGGCCTCTTCAGGCCAGCTCCTGCTCCGCCTCTCAGCAGTCACGCCTCCCTCCAGGGTTCCTGGCCCAGGGGGCTGATGGCACCGGCACCGGCACCGCTACCTGCAGCCGCAGGACTCCACCACCATGTCCTCGTACTGCTTGTAGACCACATTATTGCCCGAGTCGATGTACAGGATGCTAATGGGAGTCAATTTGGTAGGAACGCAGCAGCTGGGCGGGGTGGAGCCCGGGTCCATGGAGTTCATCAGCGTCTGGATGATGGCGTGGTTGGTGGGCTCCAGATGCGAACGCAGCGGGAAGTCGCACACTCCCTCGCAGTGATAGGCCTCGTACTCTAGGGGCGCGATAATCCAGTCGTCCCAGCCTAATTCCTTGAAATTCACGTGCAAGGGCTTTCTACTGCAGCGCAGCCTGGACTTCTTGCCGTGTCGCTTGC
>LOEQ01002279.1:30862-46246 GCA_001685075.1 Bramus lutescens | reverse complement strand
CTCTCTCTCTCTCTCTCTCTGTCTCGTGTGTGTGTGTGTGTGTGTGTGTGTGTGTGTGTGTGATCATGGGTCAGAGGGCAGGGCTTGCATCTGTTCTCCATTCTATTACTTCTGCCTGACTACACGGAGTGTCTGCTGGTCATGCAATACCTTCTTTCCTCCTTCAGTGCTGGGCTAGAGGTCTAGAGGCTGGAGGAAAACAGACAGTAAAGTCAAGGAAGACCTTTTGTCAACATTTTTCTAAATGGCGTCGAGGAAGAGGGCCTCTTTTCTCTGTAATGGATCAGTTGACCAGGTGTTAGGGAAGAGCAGTCAGTGGCCTTGAGCACTGCCTTGGAAGAAGGCTGATGTCCCGTAGGAGAGGACAGAACCCACCTCCTACGGAGAGGGGGCTCTCAATGCACCCAATCCCTGCTGCCGCTCACCTATGGATCTTCCTCATCCCTTGTATCTGAGCAGTTTTGGTTGGACTTCAGTCATGTGGAATAAAAATACTCTTGATCCCAAGATTCTGTTTCCAGTTTCTGGGATACTCTGGTTTGCACGTATGACATTGCCAGTCAGATAGGATGTTTTGTTTGTTTGCAGAACTGTTGAAGGGCAGCAATGCCTTCATTCTTCTGTAATGACTCGGCTCTCTTTCCTTGTCTCAGCCTCACTATTGACACCCAGTCCTTATCTCTTGGCACAACTCCCTTTAGGTATATTTACCTCCCTCAAGACCAGGAGTCACACCAAAGTGAGGATCATATCTAGTTCATCTCCCAACAGGACCTATCTGCTCACAGTGGCAAGAACCAGTGTTTTTTAATTAAATGACAATTGGCAAACAGCCTGAACTGTGGATTTTAAAGAATGTGGTTTGAGTAAGCAGATGAAAATGAACATGGGAAAGCCCATGGTGTCTCAACTCTACACAAAGAAATAGAGGCAGCTGTGGAAAGCTGAGTTCAGGAGAAATGTCTTCTCCAGGCAGGAGCACACCAATGCTCAGCCCTGAAAACATACATGTCAGTAACATTACACAGTCTGAGCAGGTTACGTTTAGGGATATATATGTCTCTACATATATGCATGTAACAACAATTAAGGAAAAATAAGACATGAATTTGAAAGAGAGCAAGGAAGGGTATATAGAAGGGATTGCAGGGAAGAAAGGAAAGGGGAAATAATGTAATCTATATTATAATTTCAAAAAAATAAAAGAAGTAATAAAAATAATTTTTAAAATGTGGTTGGGATCCCACAAGATGACTCATCAAGGAAATGCATTCGTAGCCAAGTCGGATGACCTGAATGGTGTGTCAGGGCCATTTGGGGAAGGGAGAGAGCTGACACATACAGGTATCCTATGACATTCACAAGTGACACATGCCAGGCATCCTAGAACTTCCACAGGCATGTGATGGTGCAAACCCCCCCCCACACACACACTAGAAGCTAAAAACTATGCCAGGCATTGCGACATACATCTTAATCCCAGCATTCAAGGAGGCAGAGGCAGGCTGGCCTCTGTGAGTTTGAGGCCTTACACAGTGAGTTTAAGGATAGCCAGGGTTGTGGATTGAGACCCTGTATCAAAAAAATTAATTTATTTAAAAATGTGATGTTATTTTCAAAACAACCACTACCAATGTTTTCACATGAATATCCTGCTGAAACCTGATTTGATAGTTCTGGGCATCTAATTTATGATAAACTTTATTTACAAAATAAGAAAAGCTGTAGTGCAAAGACACACACACGCACACACGCGCGTGCGCGCGCGCACACACACACACACACACACACACAGTCATGTTCATTTTGTAGTTTTCACTTTCTTATTAAGTGTTTTCTCTGTGGCCAAATTCACAAAGAGGAAACCTCTCCGAAACAAGGCCCCAGACCAATACGTGGTTGTCCTTAAGATGGAGGCTCTAGGAACGGGATTGGTCAGGGAGAAATCTTGTTGAGAAACACTTGATATAAGCAACTTAGGGTAGGAACGATTCAGTTAGCTTGTGTTCTAGAGAGTTCAGTCCATAGTGGCTTGGTCCCATGTTCTTGGGCAGCAAGATCTTCATGGCAGCTAGAACATTGAGGTGCAAAAAGAAAGGGGACTGTGGATCAGGTGTAACGCCAAAGATGCCCCCGCCACCACCACGAAGTGACTAATTCCCCAAAGCTAAGTCCTAACTCCAGACGTTTCCACCGCTTCTCCTCAGACGGGAACCAAAAGCTAGCACACAAGCCTGTGGGAGACTGTGGCCTGAGGGTGGCATTGTCTGCGGCGCTTCCGAGGATGAAGATTCAACCCGTGTTTCTGAGGTAATTCTTGAGGCAGAGTTCAAAAACAGCGTCTGGTTCAACTTGTCTGACTTACTCACAGAAGGCTTGGTGTTTCTTCTGCTTAGAACCTGCTCTTCCACCCGGAAAACTCTGCTCTTTAGAAGGTGTTTAAACCAAACTTGCGAGGGTTCTGAGGCAGCTCCCTGATAAAGACCTGAATGTACTGCAAAGGGCCAAGTACTTCATGTCTGGATTAAAACATTTGGCTTTATTTCAGGATGCCAGACCTGTCAAGTTCTTGATATTGAGCAGACCTGCAGCCATGATCCCAGAAGCAGGACAGCAGCGCCCTCTGGCGTTCAGACAGCAACACGACCGTTTCGCCGCGCGAAGCAACAGAAGGTGGCTGATGTTTTAGGCCACTCTGCAGAGGGCAGGCCAGCAGGTCACCTGCTTGTCCCAGTCTTGTCTGGGCTGAGAAGAATCTCAACACCGCTGCCATGGGTAATCGATCTACTGTACCACTACCATACAAGAATGTGCTGGTTGGGCTGTTATGTTTAAAGGTCTGACAACCGTCCTTCACCTCTCCCGGAATCAGCAATTCCTGTCGCGCATCACTGTTCCCACCAAGCAGTCCCTCATATCTCTAAACTAAGACGCTATTGGGAGAATTTTCAGTGAGCGTAATGTGGTTAATGAAACGTGAGTGAAAGAGAAACTAGAAGACAGTGTATTTGTGAAGGAGGCTCTCGATATTGCTGCCGTCTGCACCCCTGGGAATCCATTGCTAACCTGGGTGCGCCTCCATCACAGAGTTGAGTTAGCTGGTCAGAAGAAATTGGAAATAATTCCCTTCAATTTAGATGGCTGAATTTGCAGACAGCGTATCTGTCTTCTGAATGTGCCCAGGCCCCTTAGGCTGTGATATGCTATGGTCGTCGCAGTGGGGCGCCCTCTGGAGGAGGATGTATCCACAGTATATACTGTTATATGTTGCATGTAAGTTATTTATATATCACATATCATATCATGTATTACATATAGTATATATCATATATTATATATCACATATCATAGCATGTATTATTATAAATTATATAATAGAAATATGTAATAGATAATTTTTTCTTTCTAAAAATTGACTTCAACTCTTGAAGTCCAAGGACTCAGAAGAGCCACAACCCTTCTCTAATAGAGCCAGAGTTTCTCATCACTCTGGAGAAAGAGTCCTGGAGCAGGTGTCTGGCGAGGAAGGCACAGAAAGCAGCTGTGTCTGGTAAGGAACGAGTTTGGTTACTTCTACTCCATTGCATGCCATTTCAAGATACAGGAAAAAAGATGAGGGGGGGTTAAAGAGATGGCTCAGCAGTTGAGAGCACTGGCTGCTCTTCCAGAGAACCCAGGTTCAATTCCCAGCACCCACATGGCAACTCACAACTGCCTATAACTCCAGTTGCAGCAGATCTGACACCCTCACTCAGACATATGTACAGGCAAGACACCAATGTGCATGCACACACACACACACACACACACACACACGCACGCAATTCTAGTGGACAGTTATTTAGTTATTTTAGAGAACCTAAAAAACTGGGGAGCAACCAGCTCTCACCGGGCATTGAGAAGGTCACTCACTCAGCACTGCACCCTTGGCCAAGCACATGCCTCAGGACTTAGGGTCTGCAGCTGCAGAAGCTGGGTGCTCAGCCGAAAGCCTGTGAAGTGAGGAAGCAGCGCTGCCAACTGTCCCGCCTCTGTAGTATCTGCCCATTTCTGGGCCAAGTACTTTTCTTCCCAAAGAGGAAGAGCGACTCCATGTTCTGAGGACAAAGGGAGAAAACTGTTTTCTAGGAACTAAATAACTGGCCTTGGGGTTTCCTGTTTGCTAAAATAGAGGGAAAAACATGGTGTGCTAATCCAGCTGTTAAGGGCATAACTACACTCTAGCTCCACAAGAGAAGTGGACTTATTTTGCTGGAGGATAAACATTAGCGTGACCCCTTGAGGCTGTTACCTACCACCTCCAGAAGGCCAATGGCAAAGGATGCATTACCTATGCTAGGCAAATGCTGTACCACTAAGCTACACCCAGAGGTACAGAAGATACAAAAGAAAAGACAGAGACACAGGATAGAGTCAGGAGGGTATCCATCCATTAAGTACTGAGATTCACCCCATGTTTATTACACAAAAGCTTTAAATACTACAGAGACAGACATGGTGGAACCTTGCCGGTAGGCCACAAGTGTTGTGATACAATATAAAATAACAGAAATGGGTTAAATTAAGATGTAAAAGCTAGCCAATAAGAAGTTAGAGCTGATAGACCAAGCAGTGATCAATTAAAACAGTTTCTGTGTTGTTATTTCAGGAATCTGGGAGACTGAGAAATGAACAAGTGTGCTCCTACTACACAATCCAGAAAGGAGAGGGAAGTCAAAAGACCTCTTTACCATGATACAAGGAACAAACAAAGTAATCACCTTCTCAACACCCAAAGCATCAAGTAACCTGGGTCCAAACATCCTGTTAGTAGCCACGCCCTGGGTCAAAACTCCTGTCCTAAAGTTAAAGGAACAAGAATAGGCCTGGGTTGTCTGCACTTTGGTCAAAGTGGAAGAATGGAGCCCCGTTTCAGCCACTCTTGGAAGGAGGCAGTAGGCAGTTGTAATGATGGTACAACATTTGGACTATGTAGTAAACATCAGAGGAATTACAGAAAAATGAAATTTTAGAATAATCGAGAAGTTTGTAAGTTAAAGTTGTTTATAAAAGATAAAACCAAGACTTATGAATTATTGGGGATAAATTGAGGGAATGGTGAAAAATCTCCTGGCAGATTTTGAGTGATGACTCATGACGCGCACCAAACTGACGCTCATGCCAGAATCTACCTGCAGAACTCACAGGGTAAACACATGACTGCAAGCCAGGTGTGGTGGCACACACTTACAACCCCAGCACTCTGGGAGAAGTAGAGGCAAGAAGATGTCTGTGAGTTTGAGGCCAGCCTGGTCTATATAGCAAGTTTCAGGCCAGCCAAAGGTACATAGTGAGATGCTGTCTCAAAAAATTATAATTACATATACCAGTACGTGTTATATGAGCTGTAAAACAAACTAGTGTAATGTCATTTTAAGGTGGCCACTTCTGATGAACCTCTTTGAGGAGAGGACATTTGTTCTGGGCTGTTTGATGAGATGGAACTAGCTGTGCAGAAGGCAGTGGACAGCACTCTGTGTAGAGGATACTACCAGTGTTAAGGATCAACGTGAGAACAAAGTACCTGTCTGGGCAATAGAAAGGAAGCCACTATCTCAGGAACAGTAGTGGTATTGGCTCTCATGTTCACCTGTTGGGAAATAAGGCAGAGAAGTGCAGTAATGCCAGAATCTGCAGTTAATGAGGTAGAGCCGGCATCTTAATCCAGAAAAAGAGAAACGAGCCCCTTGCCTGGGAGTCACATTGTCTGGAGGGAAGCCAGTAACAGCATCAAGATGTTGTACACCAGAACTGCCTGGATCTCTGGTTTCTTTTCTACTCTTTCATAAAGTGTTCATCTTCTCTTCTCTCCCAAAGTTCTGTTCCACAGGTCTCAAAGATGTAGACTAAGCTCCAAGGTTCAAAAGACTCAGGCTAAGCTCCACTGGTCGCTAAGATTCAGGCTAAGCTAAAGGTCCCAAAGATTCAGGCTAGGCTCCAAGGTCCCAAAGATTCAGGCTAAGTTCAAGGTCCCAAAGATTCAGGCTAAGTTCAAGGTCCCAAAGATTCAGGCTAGGTTCCAAGGTCCCAAAGATTCAGGCTAAGTTCCGAGGTCCCAAAGATTCAGGCTAAGCTCCAAGGTCCCAAAGATTCAGGCTAGGCTCCAAGATCCCAAAGATTCAGGCTAAGCTCCAAGGTCTCAAAAATGAAGTCTACACTCCACAAGTCCCAAAGATGTAGGCTTTATGTAGGACTTGCGGGGAAATCTGAACTTTGGAAGTGTCATGAAGATGTGGCTTGAAAAGAGAATATTCGGGTATAAGGAAACCACATGGCTCATGTTTCTGCCTCAAACAGCCTCATACAAAGACTTTGTCCAACAGTGGGTGTGGGGATGGAACAAAGCATTATTGCTTCTTCATAAATGAAAATTAAAGATGGTATAAGTAATAATAATAAGTAATACTTAAATACATTTTTCCCACAGATACACTCAAAATGAAGTTAAACTGGAAATATAGTGGTGTTTAAGGTTTTTTTTTCTTTACTGTCGCTGTGATAGAATGCCCCTAACCAAATATAAATGGTTATTTGGCTCACAATTCCACATTGCCACCCATGCCAGGAAGTAAAGATGGCAGGAACGTGTAGCAGCGACTCACAGATCGTTCACCGTAGAGAGCAGACAGCGGTGATGAGATGCATACATGCATAGGAATGTTCAGCTGGCTCTCCACTCTTTGCAATCCAGATAAACATCGCTAGACACATCCACAGGCTAACGGAACTAGACAGTCCCTCACTGAGGTTCTCCCTGAGGTAGCTCTATATGGTTGAACTGACAGTTAAAAACCATCACACAAAAGAGGGGTTCATAGTCAGAAAACTCATTAAAATGTGGAAAATGCCCTAAGATCTACCGTAGCCTTCCCTCCCTAGGTTTCTTCCTTAGTTCTGGGGCATTCATTAGGATAGCAGGAGCACCAGCCAATAGATGGTGCATTACATGTCAACCATGATGCCAAATACCTAACGCGCACACTGAATTTTGAAGTGGGTACAGTTATTGTATCCCAAATACATTTTCATCACTGTGAAGGAAAAAAAACCCACCTTGACTAAAAGTAACTTGCGAAGAAAAGTGGTTATTTGGCTTAAACTTCCAGGCTACCAACCATCACTGTGGGAGGTCAGGACAGACACTTAAGGAGGAATGGAGGCGGAAGCTTTGGAGAACGCTACTTCCTAGCTACTCCCAGACGCAGGCTCAGCAACCTTTCTTATGTTGACCAAACTGAGCTAAGGCTCCAGTTTCCCAGGTGTGTCCAGTTAACAACCAAGACTACACATCACGTATTACTTATGAATTTCAATTAGCAAATAGTCTTCAGCATTTATTGGGCACTGCGTGCCATTCAAGCGCTCCTTCCTATAACGCATTTGAGCCTCCTAGTTACGGTATGCGGCTTGTCGTGTTGTATGAGGACAGGGAGCAAGGGAAGTGGGGTTAAGCTACGTTTGTTCTACTGAGTTAGTGATTGAGAAAAGGGACGAAAATCCAGAAACGCCAACGTCGAGAGGCTTCCCATCCAACAGACTACGGCAGGATGGTAGAGTTCTTCCCCAACAACCTGTTAGCCCTACCTGTGCCCACAGCAACTGCCACAGACTCCCACGTCGAGAGGAGATGGCGGCCAGCGCCGATTTTCTTCACTTCTCTGAAATGGGACAGTAGCATCCCTATGTAAGGCTCTCTAAGCCAAGTCCCCAGCCCCAGCCATATCTTGGCTTCTCCTGCTCACCTTCGCTTCACAGATTAAAAACAGTGGTGACTCTATGACCCTCCCACACCTTAGCTGCTAGCCTGCTTCCTCAGTCGGATCTCTGCAGTGATACTCCAGAGGCTTCTGTCTCCTCTGACACTTAGAAGCCTTCTTCTCCCGTGACCCTCGGATCTCCCTCCCTGTGCAGATGGTTTCTAGGTATTATTCTTCATAGAGACCACACCCCAAAAGGTCCCTAAAAAAGAATCTCCTTTATCACTCACTGTTCTAATGACAGACTGTAATTCTGTTTAGTATTCCCCTTCCTTGCTGGATTTTCCCATCACAATGCCAATAATTTTAAAAGAAATGGCAGACTTTTCTTTTTAATTAACATATATTATTTGTATAAAATAATGGGTTTCATTATATTTCCATACGCATACGCAATGTACATCAATTATATTCAGCCCACCATTGTCTCCTGCCCCTGCCCTGTTTTTCTCCCCCGAACAGTCTCCCTTCTACTCAGCCTACTCTCTTTTTTTCAAGATTTTGTCTCCTCATATGAGGAAAATATGTGATATTTGTTTTTCTGAGTCTGATATTTTCCTTAACATGATGCTCTTCAGCTCCATGTGTTTTTTCTGTGGATGACATGATTTCAGTCTTTACAGTTGAATAATACCCTCTTGTGTATGTACACCACATTTTCTTATCTTCTAATAAAAAGTTGTGTTTTTTTTTTAAAAAAAAGCATTCAGAAAGAGAGGCAATTTATTTTTGCAATTCCAAGGTGGTATTCAGGTCACAAAAGGGTTGTTTGCCTATGAACTATACCAGAGAATACTAAGACAGAAGAGACTCCCAACTCTGCATGTAGCTAACACGGGCTGTACACTCACAACCCAATTGGATTTCCATGCCATTCCCAGTCAAGGTTAGCCAGTGGCTGCTGAAAACAGCACCAGGACAGCGCCACCTAAAGACACACGCAGAATGTGTTAACTGTACAGAACCAGACTCTACAGGCTGGAGAAACAAGCCTTACCTAACCTTGTACTTGGGCTTTGCATTAAAAAAAGAGGGTTGATTATAAGAGGATTAAATTCTTGATGGACGGGGGAAGACTGCAGGACGTTATTCAACACCATCATCTTGTTCCTCTTCATCTCTCGCAGGCCTTCTTTTCTCTTCTTTCTTTTCTGATCATTTCCACCTTGGCATCTGCTTAGTTTCTACACCAGGTTTCCCGTTAGCTCTGTAGGCAGCAGTGTGATTTCTGTATTCTTCCTTCAGCTAGGCAGTCTAAAGCTGCTCCTCAGTCACAGCAGGAGGCTGTTTCTCCCACCCTTCTGATGACTGGAACTGTGGTTAATTTAGTTGTCACCATGATGGTGGCTAGAATGACTTAGGAGACAGGCCTCTGAGGACATCTAGGAAGGTCGTCTGGGGCAGATTAGCCTCTGGTTGGACCTGTGAGGCATTATCTTGATTGGTCCATTGAGATGGGAAGAGACGCTGTAATGGTGGGTAGCACCATTCCCTGGGCTTGAATCCTGGAGTAAACAGAGAGGAGAAAGTGGGCTGAGCACCAGAACACATCACTCTCTGCTTCCCAGCAGTGGGTGCAATGTAGCTGCTGCCTCAAGGTTCTGCAGCCAAGACTTCCCCGCCCCATGAGGGACTGTGTCCTCAAACTGTACACCAGAATTAACTATTTCTCCCTTTAAGTTGCTTCTGCCACAGTATTTTGTCACAGCAGAAAGGAAAAGTAGCTAAGTCATATAATACTTGGCTTGTTCTTCATCTGGGAAAGAAAACACTTGCTTAAAGAAGAAAAAACTAATACCCAGAGAGTTGAAGCCAATGGTCCACAGCCATAGAAGAAGTGACAGAGCCAAGATTTAAACCTAAGCTGTCAGGCTTGGAAACCTGTGTTCTTCAACACTCTTCAGTACCACCTTCCTCAATAACTTGTCTCAGTGATAGCGATAGGAGAGAATATGAGAGCCTCATCCAGGTCTGCCACGAAACCCCAAAGTTCAGGCTGTCACCAGCATGCTCCGCTCCCCAGGCAGTCAACAAAAAGTCAACTTAACGTTTTTCCTCCTGACCTCACTTTCCACAAGAAATGCGTGTGTCAAGGGGAAAGATTCATGGCTAGAGGGAGGTAAGCAGTCTAATCCAGAGAGAGGGTATCTGCAGTAAAGTACAGAGGACAGGCAAGCCAACCCCCCATTTAAACGTTTAAGGGATCTCCATGAGTAAGAAGAAAAACATAATCCAGAGCTAAGATTTAAGACCAGAGACTGCCGGCTCGCAGGCTGGTAAATTTTTCTTGCACTGGGTTCCATATGGCAACAGCAAACAGAACCTCTGATTTCTTTCATTTCTTTGGGGACCATAAAAGTCTACATTTGCAAAAATCAATATGTGTTTCCCTTCCTGCCATTCCATATGACAGACAAATGCAAACCCCAGCCCTCCAATAGAAATTAGACCATTAGTGTGGATCTTCCTAGAAATCTGCGCATAGCAACGTCTCAAGCCATCAGGCAGTTTAATTTCAACATGTTCTTGTGTCCTGAACTAGACTCTCATGGGAATGCACGTTCAGATGGTTCCTGGGAAGCCTCAGGGACATTCAAAGCAAGGCCTGAAAGTGATTAGTGTGATATATTCCAGGAGAAATGTTTTGCATGGCTTTGCTGGAAGAGACTGTCATGAACCTCTGATGAGACCTACAGGTTCCAGTCATGCACACCTGACAGTGGCACCTGGGCAGCAGGCTGGGCAGCAGGCCCATAGTCACCCAGGGCCAAGCGATGCACGTCTCCCGTCTTTCAGGCAGGAGGAGAAACCCCCTTACAAGGCAGAGTGCACAGGGATTCTGCACCACAGATGCGCCTTTGCAGGGAAGAGAGGCAGCCATGAAGAACACAAAAAGAGGGAGAGGCAGAAGGAAGGGAGAGAGAGAAGAGACGGGGTCCATGAGAATGAGAAAGAGAGAAGGGGGGGTGCTTTGCATGAGTGCTTTGCTTCCATTATTAAAGAAATTGCCTAAAGTAAGGAAAAAGAAATGTTTGAGACACACTCTGTTAAAGCTAAACTCAGTCCTGGTCTCCATTGGTGCACACATTGAAGAAACAACAGACCGCTCACTAGGAAATATAGGAGCTAGAGAAATTAGCAAAACACCCTGTCCTGTGATGTTTATATGCTGAGGGTAATAGAAAATAATCAAAATAACAACAATAAAAAGATATTACATACTCCAATGTTCAGTAGGTCTATGTCTCGTAAGTTAAGATAAACACACATACACACATTGGGAGTGGAGAGCATTAGGGACCAGAAGGGCATGCATTTAAGGACAGGAATTTGGGCAGAGCCCCAGTCAGAATAAGTCTCTGGCAGAAATAACTTTCATGGCTGAAGGGAATGTGAGCATAAAGGTCTTGGGGTGGAAATGCATTGGTTTAGGGGAGGATGCCCAGACACATAAAAGTGTGGCGTGCCATTCAGGAAATATAACGGCAAAGTCATTACAGTCATATCATTGACTCAAACATCCACACCCCACTTACCTCTTCTTATTAATGTCTAGAGTGTAGGTAAGGTGTGGTGCCTGTGTCCCACGCATGCGTGCAGCACACGGATGGCTTTGCAGGTGGATAGTGGTGATCAGCCTGTGGGCATGCTCAGGCTGAATGTGGCAGCCTAACACCACAGATGTACTGTTCATTTGAAAAAAAAAATACAGGTCTTGTCTTGTATGCAATAGAAAGTTAAAGTGACTATGAAAATGGCGGGGCAAGTTTATACCTTTATATAATACGGAAATTTTTATAAATTAATTTCCAGCAATGCATCAATGAGCAAGTACGACCAATATTTGCAAAGCAGTCCAGGGCAGCCAATGAGCACAGCAAGATCAGTTACCCCATCAAAAGTACAGGAGCATGAAATCAGTCCTGAGACATCCACAGGTAGCCATGGAATGCGCTGGCCTCACAGCCCTGACCCTACACAGAGTTACCTTGCATACATTGTAAATTACTCACATCCTGAAAGGCAGGGCTGCTGGTGTGCTACTCAGGACGACCCAATGGGAGAAGCTAAATCTCAAGGAAGAGCAATTGGAGCTTTGGAGCGCCACAAACTGTACCAAGTTTTGTTGTTGTTTTGGTATTTGTTATGGTTTGTTTTGTTTTAACCCTAAGAGCATATTGATCTGTAAAGAATGCACAGTCTAATCAGGGAGCTTCACTGTCTTAGGTCTATCCTTTCCTGCCTTGAATGACTTCCGGAAACAGTGGCCTGCCTGTAACTGAAGCATTAAATGCACCAAGGTTGAAAGAAGGAATGATGAAGGCACCAGGGCTAGGAATTATTGAAACAGACACATGAGTCTGAAAGCCGGACACACAAGAGTGCTCAGGGAAAAACTATGAAGGAAGCGGGGGGGGTGTTGTTCTTGCAGAAGAAGCAAGAAAGGAAGCGCATGGGGTGGGGTTCACAGAGTATGGAGACTCCCGACCTGAGGACAATGAGGGTCTTTGATACAGAGGCAGTGCAGCGTGGGAAACACAAGAAACTTCTGCTGCAAGCTGGTTATTTTATTTTCAGCTCTGCTACTAATTGGTTTATGATTCTTGGAAACTCACGCAGACTCTCATTTTTCTAAACTGCAGGAAAGGAATTCTAACACTAACTCTATAAATGTTAATAGAAATAAATGTCAACAAATTCTGTAAAATCATGCCGCTGTAGCAATGGAATCATGTGGCCCTAAGTGTGAAAAGATACAGTGAGGCCAGACTAAGAGAAGTCTCAGAGACAATGTTGGCTACTTAGGGGTGATGGTAACCTTGTCCAGAGAGATGACAGTGAGAAACCCTTGCCAAGAGGGCTGAGGGGGGAGGGAATGATGAGCAAGCAGACATCACGTCCTGGTTTGCTTCCTACTGGGATAAACACCGTGACCAAAAGCAACTCGGGGAGACAATGTTTTAGTTCATCTTATATCTTGTAGTCAGTCATCATCCGTGGAAGTCAGGGCAGGATCTCAAGGAAGAAACCTGGAGGCCGAAATTAAAGCAGAGACCATGGAGGAACAATATGGACTGACCTGTGCTCTATGGATCCTTCAGTTTGCTGGTTTTAATATACAATGAAAGACCACCTGCCCAAGGCTGGTGGCACCACCCCACGTGGGCTGGACGCCCCATATTAATTATTAATGAAGAAAACACCCCCAAAGTCTTGCCCACAGGTCACTCCGATGGTAGAATTTTCTCAATTGAGCTTCTCTCTCCTCAGATGACTCTAGATTGCGTCAAGTTGACAAACTAACCAACACATAAAAATTCCGTCAGAACTTCTCCTTGTTTGAAAAGGTTCTGAGGCTATGCTTAGAGGAAGAGGTTGTGTTCAGAGCGTTTCTGCCCTGGCTGGTTTTGTGTCAACTTGACACAAGCTGAAGTCATCTAAGAGGAGGGAACCTCATTTAAGAAAATGTCTCCAGAAGATCATGCTACAGGCAGGCCTGTAGGGCATTTTCTTAATTAGTGACTGATGAGGGAGGGCCCAGCCCGTTGTGGGTGAAACCATCTCTGGGCTGGTGGTACTGGGGTCTATAAAAAGCAGGCGAAACAAGCCTTGGAGAGCACCCCTCCACGGCCTCTGCCTCAGCGCTGGCCTCCAGGTTCCAGACCTCGTTGCTTTTGATGAGGAGCTGGTGTCATCAGGTGCACAGGTGGTTGACCTGAGACTGATTGTGGTCACAACTTAGAGGAGGAGAAGGCAACACAGTTGGCGTGTCTCTGACTGGAGCCCAGGCCCTTTGTTGCCAGAGCTGTGCCCAAACGGAATTGGGGATTTCCAGGTGAGGACGGTTAGGAACAGGAATCCAGAGAGAAGAGGGTAGGTTTTATTTTAATTCATTTTTTCACACATGTATTTTGTTCCTCTCCCCCAGCTTCTCCCTGATCCCTCAGACCCCTGCCCACCCAACCTTGTGCTCTCCCCCGGATCTTATAATAACAGAAACAAAACAAATGTCACAAAGTCAAAAACCAAAACAAAGAAACTAAAGGGGGGAAAAAAAACAGAACAAAATAAGATGAAACAAAAGGCCCACGAAACAATGTTAATTTTGTGTTGGCCAGCTCCGCCTGGGAATGGGCCTGGGAGAGACACCACAATGGACCAGAGGGTCACAGTGGGGAAAGGACAGTGAGGGGCTAGGGAAGAAGAGATGCTACTAAATGACAGTGAAAAGTGTCGAAGTCATTTTGATGTTTTAAGATGGAGCCTCGGTAAGTTGCCTGGACGGCTCTCTCGATTCTAGTCTCCTCAGCCTGTTGAGTCACTAGGACTACAAGATCATGCCACAGTCTGGCTAAGGTTGGTAGCTCGAAAGAACTGGTGGTAATAAGAAAGTTTGAACTGGGAGTGCCAGACGAAGGAATGTGGGGTGTCAGAAGCCGAGAAATAGAAGTGGTGTAAATCTTAAAAAGGTAAGGTTTAGAGCTAAACCGGGCCATGCCAACAGGAGCTACAGGAAAAGTACAGGAAGCCATAAGTAAAGGAAGTAAGGTATTGGATGCCAGAGCCACCAAATGTAATGACAATAGTGAAGACTCGGGAACACCAGAGGCAGAGATGTTTGGAGTGTCTTTGGCTCTCTGAGGCTGCTGAAGCTTGAGCGTTCAATGATTCCTGTTGCTTCAGCCAACCATATTCAGGAATCCCACTGATGGAGTTGCACTGAGGGAGATTCTGGCTGTCCCTTGTATCCACACAGCCAGGTTCAGGAGTTTACCCTCTTTTCTGTTCCTTTAAGTGATGCTTCCTGGACCTGGAGGCCTGGCATGAAGAGCAGGGTTAGGTCAGGCCCTATGGGATGAGAAGATGGGACTAAATCCTCCCTTTTGGGACAGTAGATTGACCACATAGCTCCAAAACTTCCCTGAACACAGGAAGTGATCCTCATTATAAATTCCAGTTGCGAGGATACACACCACGGTCCAAACACTTACATTAACCATACCATGGCTTTTGATAAGCCAGGCAGCATTCTTTTTTTTCCAGAGAGATTTGAAAACTTGCAAGTTGACTCTTGCTTAACGGTATTGTTTTGACTGAAAAGATTTGTGATTAGTTACAAGGCAATGTCATCATCACAATATATAAGATTTATTTCCAAACGAGTAGGGAGAAGGAAAGAAGAAGGAGGAGGAAGAGAAGGTGGAGGAAGAGAAGGAGGAGGAAAAACAACATTGGGGGAGGAGGGAAAGAGAGAAGAGGAGGAGAGGGGGAATAAATGAAAACAATTGAATCATCACTTAGCAGAGTCTGCTTCATTCAAACATATTGGCACATAGATAACAGTGCTCAGAAACTGCCAGGACTCTTGTACTCAGGTTCTCCACAGTAGAACAATCTGGGGAGAGACACAATTGTAATCATCCTAAAACAGGTTTTCAGCAGCAAGGTCCTTGCAAGGGTCATTTAGTGGCTAGCGTTTGTACCCCACTGGTTGGGTATTTTCAGGAGGTTGGGAGGTTAGGCTTTTATCTTCCTTCCTTCCTTCCTTCCTTCCTTCCTTCCTTCCTTCCTTCCTTCCTTCCTTCCT
>LOEQ01002279.1:0-29946 GCA_001685075.1 Bramus lutescens | reverse complement strand
ATAGATAGATAGATAGATAGATAGATAGATAGATAGATAGATAGATAGATAGATAGCACACAGTAGCCAGAACAGAAAGATATGAAAAGCATGTGGAAAAGGAAAGAAGAATGAATGAATTTAAAGTTCCAAATGAATAGCAGTAACTGCAGCTACAGGTGTTGAAGGGATTCATCCCATCAAAAAGAATTAGTCTTCTGCTTCGGGACAATTACAAAGATGCCCTATGGGCAACACTCATCCACAGGATCCTTTGTGCAAAAGCAAAACCGTTGAATGGCAAGCGCCTAAACTGAGAACTGTCCACATGACACTGTCTTTGTGAGCATGAACATTCAAGAGCAAGGGGGTCATGGAATCTTGTGCCAGGGCTCTAGAAAGCCACCAATGAGTGCTAGGCAATGTGTGCCAGGGTCAGATGCACCATAAGGAGGCTCTGAAAGGCCATTCCGTGGAGCTGAGAAGATAAAGTCCACATTTCCATGGGAACTGCAGGTCGACTGTGAGCTATTGGCCAAGGAAAGCTGCAGCCATGGAGTAGAAGCCCAAGAGAGAAGGGATATGTGCTGTTGGGGGAAGCCTGGAGAGGGAGTGATATCCATTGGATGATTCCATTGTGTGTTTCAGATATAAGGCAAGGACTGGAAGATTTGTGTTTGCCTTGAGCGGATTTAGTTTTGTTCAACCCAGTCTTTCCTTGTTGTCTTCCATTACTCCCCTTTGGAATGGGGTCATTTATTTTGTGTCATTATATGTTGAAAGCATGTGACTTTTCTTGATTTGTTTTATAGGAACTCACATTTAAGGGAGTTCCTTGAATCTCAGAGAAGATTTCATATTTTTGAATCAGGTTTGGACTGTTAAATACTATAAGAATCTTACAGTTGAATTAAATTTATTTTACAATATGGGATAAATGAGATTTTGATCCCTAAGGTTGCCATGCTATAATTGCAGGGTGATATTCTTAGGCATCAGGTCAGCAAGGCGGAGACTTGTGATGGTTAATCTTAATGCAAACTTGATGGGATTTAGACTACTGATGGAATCACACATCTGGCTTTTGTCTAGAAGAGGGTATTCAGAAATGCTCAACCAATACACACTGTGAGTGTAGACAGTGTCAATGAGTGGGCTGGGGTCCTGTTCTGACTAAGAAGGAGAATAGAGGATGAACACATACATTCATCTATCTCCCTTCTTGATTGTAGATCCACCGAGACTAGCTCCTTTCTACTCCTGCTGCTGGGAGACTGTCCCCACAACTGGGAGCCAAACTGAACCCTTCTTTGAGGTGCTTCCTGCCACGTGTTTCATCACAGCAGCAAGAAAACAGCTACTTTGCTGGCCTAGTCAAGTTGTTCCACATTTCTGTTTGTGTCCTGAATGTTGGCATGCGTTGGTCCATTTTAAAAATCATTACAATGAAATATATGACGCAGGCTAATTTGATAAAGAAGTTGATCAAATTCACAGTTTTGGAGGCTCTAAGTCCAAACAGCACAGCGCAGGCTCTGGCCAGAGCCCCACAGCAGGTTGCAGAACATTGTGGGAGGAAGTACCACATCTCCCGTGAGGAAGCAGAGAAAGGGTGTGGCTGAAAATAGCACCTGCTAGGAAGAACAGTGCCTCTAGTGAGAGAGTAACCCAGGAGACCCCCACCTCAACATCACTACCGGGGTGCTAAGTCTAGCACAGGCACTTTCAGGGAGGCATCAAACATCCAAACTATAGTAGCAATAAAGGTGAACTAAATCCCCATCAATCTATCTCCATATCATTGGGACTTAGCAAAGAAAGTAAGGGGCTGGTGAGACTGTTTCGTGGGTAATAACACCTGCCTCTGCCTCTTAGGATTAATGATCTGGCTTAACCTCCAGAATCCACTGTGGGAAGAAAGAACTGACTTCTGAAAGTTATCCTGACTCACGCACGTGCAAGGTGACAGGTGCACACTTTCTCTCATACACCACACACACATACACACACACCACATACCACACACACACACACACACACCACACACCACACATACACACACACCACACACCACACACATACACACACACACACACAATGAGGTGATGCTTTTAGAAAGCTTTAAAGAGAAAATAAAGGAAGAGGAGACAGAGGTTTGCGGTAGACAGTGAGTTCGTGGCGTTGAAGATCAAGGCTAGGACAACTACTTCCCAACCTGGAGGAAAACCTAGGAAACGACCGAGATGACTGGAACATTTTAAAACGCCAGAGCAAAGAATGTGACGTCAGCAGAAACAACAGAGGGGTGAAGCGGGAGGGAGCAGAATGAGTTTGCTTGGTATCTGCTGCCCGTGACAGACGCAGTCAACATGGCTGACTTCATCATCCTCACTCCCTGCAGGGTTTTAAAAGCCTGTGCTGGACTATAGTAGCTCAAGTGGCAAGCTTTGCACAGCACATATACTCCACAGACATTAATATGCGTGCTCAGGTAGTCAAACAAATACACAAGTCATTGAAGGGATTTTTTTTTCTTTACAAAAGCTATTGAGCTGAAAGGGAAGCCAGTTCCGTGTCTAACTGGAATTTGTTGAATGTTCATCTTTACCTGGCCCAGAGCTGTGCCAACGCGAAACCAGGGGGAGAGTAATTCTCTGTCTGTTAGGTGGTTTAAAGGCGGTCACGTCAAATCAGCAAGTATCGTTTTCCTAGGGCCTCAATTCACTCTCACCAAGTAATTCTAGAGTCAGGAATCTTTCCAAAGAATTCCTGCTGAGCTATACTGGGATGAAAACCTGGCCCATTGTGGATATAAGATGGCAATTTTATTTAAACAGTCGGAGCTCCTTGGGTCTCTTCTGGCTGACTCTAATATTCTCCTTGTCTATATACTTTGGACACATTTTCGCCTCGCTCAAAGAGAGTTTTACTGCTTAATCTGTTTAATCATCTTCCGCTTGCCACCTTGCCCCTTCTAGAGAATGTTGTTGGAGCATGGGATGACTTGCGCAGTGGTTTGTTGACGCATTTCATAGAAAAGTTATCATCTATAATCCCTGCCACACGTCCCTGAAGTTGGCGCACTGGCCAAATCCTGCACCCTTCTAATTCTACCATTTCCCAGCTGTCAATGTCAGCTGATAAATCTTCATGCTTTGAGTTTTTCAACTGCAAAGGGCTTGAGCATCACGGCCCCCATATTTCTTTGCCCAGAGTGACTCGTGACTTTAAAAGGCTAAGTGACCAAGGTTAACATCACTTATTTCCCTGCCTGTGTTATTTCTCTGGCAAACATAGGCCAATAAAAATGCATGGGGCCAAATTTTTAACTTGTTTTACAAAGGATTTCTAGTTTAAGTCTGTGACCATACATCAGCCATGCACCAGACAAATGAACCTATCATGAGACCAAGCAATCAAGGTGTTTACATGTCACTCAGAAATAGGTTGTAGTTTACGCTGTTAACAGAGGAAAACACAGATTGCTATATTCAGCCCCCCAAATAAACAGGTATGTACTGCACACCAGGCTTGGTGAGTCATGGCGGGGGCTGTTTTTTCCTCAGTGAGAGAAGGCGCTTATTATGACTGTGCATTTTAAGACTATGGGAAAGGGATTTCCACGACCTTGGACATTGATAAAGGGACCCACAGGCAGTGTCTGAGCAGAGAGTCTCTCCCTGTTTCTATTCCCTAGGGTCAGCTCAGGAAATCCAGGATTGTGAATTTTCTCACCAGCAGCCTCTTGGCCAGAGTTAAAANAAAAGGTGTCCCTGGGAAGGAACAACATTCATGATAAGGCATATCATATCAGCTCTGCTAGCCTGGACCTCAGCCCTTGGGGAAACTCATCCTGAAGCCTCCCTCCAGCAGGGCTCTGGGCTTTTCTCCTTTGCTGCCAAATATCTTGAAATCGAAACTGCTCCTGCTGCCCGAATTGTTCACCTTACTTTCTTGCACTTCCAGTCCCTCTCGCTGTGGGATCTGATCACGACCCTTTTCTGGTTCCCATGGGTGTACCATGCCAAGCCCATCAAATTCCTATGGTTCAAATCGTTCATTTCTGCATCTGTAGTGAAAATTTTGCATGTGTTGAAGTGGAATATGGCACAAATAGCCACCTAAACCACATCCTAATACCTAATAGGAAGTATTATGAAATACTACTAATTTCTAATGAAAAAAGTAGCTAATCTTTATTGAACACTGAGTTCATGATCAAGTGTTTTGTTATCTGATTTTTGATTCCACTTTTTTCTTTACTTTTTTGTTTTTCGGTGTTTTTGAAAAATATTTATTTGTGTAACCTTGGCTGTCTCGGAACTTGCTCTGTAGATCAGGCTGGCCTAGAACTCAAAAATCCACCCGCCTCTGCCTTCTGAAGGCATGTCCACTATGCCTGGCTGCTATTTGATTTCTAAGTACTAATTCATTTATCTTCACAGCTACACTCTGATGCTCATGTAATTAATTATTAGCCCAGTTTCCAGATGAGCAATATAAATACCAAAGAGAATTAATTAAAAGTGGGTCATCTCAGAGTAGATTGTAGTCCAGGACAACCTGATTCACTAAGAACTCCTTTATGTCTGCCACCTTTTAATACTTTCTTGACTGGTCTATAACCATTGCCCTCTCAAGAACATCTATCCCATTTCATCAGAATAGCCCTAGTGCAAGAGATGAAGATTGTTCCTGAAAAGAGTGGCCATATACATAGTTTTTTTTTTTTCGCTAGTTCTCAGTGTGCACAGGTGTCTCCAGACCAAATAAAAGTCTGAACTATGGGGATCACACTAGCAATTCAAGAACAAAGGCATGTTCTGTGGAGAACACCAAAAGTAATATTTACCCAATCTTGTGACAAGAAGGAATGATGGCATATGTATACTATACTGTGTTGTGTATACTTGTACATACTATACTGTGTGTACTATACTGTGTTGTGTATACTTGTATATACTATACTGTGTATACTGTGTACACTACACTGTGTTCTGTATACCTGTATATATATATACTCTGTATACTACACTGTCTTGTTTATACTTGTATATACTATGCTGTATACTACATTGTGTTGTGTATACTTGTACATACTATGTTGTATATACTACACTGTGTTGTGTATACTTGTACATACTATACTGTGTATACTACACTGTGTTGTGTGTACTATACTGTGTATACTACACTGTGTTGTGTATACTATACTGTGTATACTATACTGTGTATACTACATTGTGTTGTGTATACTATACTGTGCATACTACATTGTGTTGTGTATACTATACTGTGTATACTACACTGTGTTGTGTATACTATACTGTGTATACTACACTGTGTTGTGTATACTTGTACATACTATACTGTGTGTACTACACTGTGTTGTGTATACCTGTACATACTATACTGTGTATAATACACTGTGTTGACAAAGACCCCCTTTGGGAATTCAGAGGAAGCCTCCCCTGGAACCAATTAAAGCTTTGACAAATGACAAACTCCAGAAGGTAACCCTCTAAGCCCCATACATACCCCAACCTTGTCCTCAGTGGAGCTCCAATGAGTTTCATGAAGCCTGTAATCAGAATCAGGTTAGAATTTTCTTTCATGATCCCAATAAATTGAGACATCCTTTTGGTATATGTTCAAGAGTGGTATAGCTGGATCTTGCGGAAGATCAATTCCTGTCATGCTGAAACACTGCCACACAAATTTCCATAGCAACTGTACAAGCTGTACTCCAACCAGCAATGTAAGAGTGTCCTTCTTACTCCGCATCTTTACCAGCATAAGTGGTCATTTGGATAACCGATCTTAGCTATTCTGGTGGATGTAAGATGAAATCTCACAGTAGTTTAGATTTGCATTTCCCTGATGGCCAAAGATGCTGGGCATTTCTTTAGCCATTTTTCGACTATTTGACTTTCTTCTTTTGAGAATTCTGTTTATATCTCTACTCCTCTTTTAAATTGTATTGTTTTCTAGATATCTAGTCTTTTGATTTCTTTACATATTTTGGATAGTAGCCCTCCATTGGATGTGGAGTTGGTAAATATCTTTACCTGTTCTGTAGGCAGCTGTCCTGTCTGAATGACAGTGTCCTTTGGCTTATATAAGCTTTTCAGTTTCATGAGGTCCTATTTACTAATTGTAAATATTGCCTGTGCTATTGGTGTTCTGTTCAGAAAGTCTTTTCCCATGCCAATATGTTCAAGGCTGTTCCCCAGTTTCTCTTCTATCCGGATAGGTGTATCTGGTATCATATTGAGGTCTTTGATCCATTTAGAGTTGGGTTTTGTGCAGGGTTATAAGTATGGATTTATTCGGATTCTTCTACATTAAAAAGAATCAAATATACACACTCGAGAAAGGACAGCATGATGATGTCTTCATGTAGATATTCTATTTAATTCCACTGATTGACATGTCTGTGTTGATACCAACACAATGCTGCTTTTATTACTGTAGCTCTGTTATACAATTTGAGGTCAGGAATGGTGATATTTCCAGCAGTTCTTTTATTATTCAGGATTTTAGCTATCCTGGTTTTTTGTTTGTTTGTTTGTTTTGTTTTTTCTTGGTGTATGTGTGTGTGTGTGTTTCCATGTGAAGCTGAGAATTGTCCTTTCAAGATTTGTAAAGAATTGTGTTGAATTTTTGATGGCTATTGCACCAGATCTGCAGATGGCTATTTTCACTGTGTTAATCCTACCGATCCATGAGCATGGGAGATCTTTCCATGTTCTGATGCCTTCCTCCAAGTCTGAACATTTTTATCATCAAGCCTTGCTTGGTGAGAGTCCCCCATGTATACTGCCTGAGGCTGTTGCGAAGGATGTAAACAGCTTTTCTTACTGCGTCAGTGTCCTAGCAGCTAGCAAAGCCTGGGTGGTGCTCCATCTGCCTCTGTCTGGCCATGAAGCAATTAGAGATTTCTCACTCTGTTTGTATCATCGGCAAAAGTGTTGTGTTAAAGTTGTATACAGTTCTGTCACATGCCCCAGGTACCAGGTCATCTTCCCAAGCATCCTCTTTGTTCTCTCTCTCTCTCTCTCTCTCTCCCTCTCTCTCTCTCTCTGCTCCTTCTGCTCCAGCTACATTGCTACCATCATGTACCTTCCGACCTCAGAGCCTTGCACTTTTTGTGAGTTCTTCTCACCCTCGTCATTCTTTTGTGTTTTAGAGTTTCTTCTCACGGTTCCTCTTTTTGGACACTTGTGCCTAGGCAGTCTGTCTGCGTAGCAATACCACCATCCTTCTTCAGCCTCTGACCTCTCCCTGCTTTGATCTTTCAGGCACTTTTTCCCCTGCTAACTGTCTTTTCCAGGTGGAGGTTAGCTCCTTGAGGAGAGGGATTTCTTGGTTCTCTCTCAGTTGAATTAAAACAAGATAACCCTTGCCTAAGTTCATGGCAACTGAAGGGCAGGCCTGGGGTGTGACATTATCACCTATGTTCTTTCTTCTACCTGAGACCTCTCCTGAGAGGCTTAAACCTTTGTTTAAACAAGTGAACATCCAACTAAAAGTTCTGTAATGAATGAAGTGAATAAAAGCACAAATTTAAATTTGTTCACCTAAGTAAGCTCTTTTATTTCCCTGATTTGAAATTTTATTTGTCAGGTTCCTTTTCAAGGAAAGTGAAACAAGAGCAGTTGTGATGGTAAAAGCACAGTCATTTCAAGCACTTGTGAATACCAGGGGCTGCACACATAACAGTTGTGAGGTTAAGATCATTGCCACAGTTTGCAAAGTAGTCATATCAATGCCTCCTTCAATGAACTTGTTCTTTGAATTATTTTGACTTGCTTTTAACTATTTGTAAATTTACTCTTTTCAAAATCCAAGAGGTTTTAGATAGTTTTTGCCGCCCAGCTCTCAAGGGAAGAGGCCTTGTTCTTGGGCACACTCTGTCTGTGGTGTGAGTACTACAATATCACAGAGTTCTTTTTCAAACTGTGCTCATAGAGGCCTGCTGGGAGCCTGGGCAGTGTGCTGCCCGAGTAGAGACACTTGGACTGACTTTTACACAATCACCTATGTTTGCATCTTCCCCATTCTTCTGAGTCTGCAGTCAGTTCCATTGCCAGGTGAGTCATCAGCCTAGCCATTGTGATCCATGTGCTCAGAGTCATTTAAGGACACATCCAGAGACAAGTATCCCGAGTGGGGACACCTGGAGGGAGATAGCTGTGACTCTGACTAATAGCCATGGCTATCACGCCCATGTTAGTGTTGCTAGTGGGTAGTCCTGTCAATTAAAATAGAGCAATTCAAACCATCTGGTGTGTTTAGGCAGAAGAGAAGCTCTTGATCCGAGTTCAGTTTGGGGAATGTTATGTGGAGATGCCTATTGGGAACCCACATGGAGGTGTTGAGTAGTAGCTGACTGATCAGTGTGGAGCCCATGTGAGGGATTCATTCTGAAGACATGAGCCAAAAGGTTCACAGAACTACCTGGCCTCAGGTTCAGATACAACCTGTGTGCTGGTTCTCTCAGCTCTGTTTCAGCAATGGCAGCCCCGCTCTTCAAATGGCTCAGCCTTAGTCATTCTCTATCCTCCCTTCTCCCCTCATGCACTAGGTCATCAGACATCCTTTTATCTTTGCCTTCACAATATTTCCACAATCTGGTCCCTGTGGTGGTTTGAATGAGGATGTATTCCGTAGGCTCATGCGTTTGAATATGCGGTCTCCAGTTGGTGGAACTGTTTGGGAAGGATTAGGAGGTGTGGCCTTGTTGGAGGAGGTGTGACACTGGGGGCCGATTTAAAGATTTCTCAAGACTCACGCTGTTCTTAAGTGTGCGCTCTGTCTCTGTCAAGATGTGAGCTCTCAGCTGTCCTGCCACCATGTCTTGGCTCCCCCATCCAACTCTCTGAAATAGCAAGTCCAATTAAATGCTTTCTTTTATATGTTATCTTAGTCATGGTGTTTTATCACAACAATAGAAAAGTAGCCAAGACAGGCTTTTTCTCAATACTTTAACTCTTGCTAACCTTACATCACTATCAGTATTCACATAAACTTTATAAGGGACACTGGGATGGAATGCAGAAGCTGGTGCATACAGGGCAAGCATGCTACCACAAGATACACCTCTCTGTGTACCTCACTAAACTCTCAGAACAACATCTAACTGATCCATCTTTCTGTCCCTCTACCCTGAATGACAGCATGGTCCTCATGCAATATTTTTTAATGGATGTGAGATCACATTGTTCCAAAGTTCAACGTTCTCTAATCATTTTCCTTATCTCTCAAAAGATAAGAGAAGTCCCTTAACAAAACCTTGAAGGATTTTTTTCATTTTTATAAGATTTTTGTAACAATTAGCACAATCTTAGAGACTTAGAACAACGGCCAATTATGTTTTTCTTTATAAGATTTGCTGTAGTCGGGGTTTCTCTTCACAGCAATAGAAACCCTAACTAAGAAAGTGAGCTGTTTCATGTCTGCTTTTCCCACTTCTCTCTTAACAAGCTCTCTCTTAAATACCTGCCACCAGAATTCCAATGGCCATCTCTCTGTAAACTTGCCCAAACTGATGATGTTGGTCTTCTCTGGGGCACCAGATTACTTTCCTGCCTATGTGGTGGGCGTCTCCCCATGGAGCCATTCACTCATTGGTTAATTTGTTTCTCAAACATGTGTTGTGTAGTAAGTCTCTGAGATACATAATTGCATGAGACATCTTGCCATCTGCCCACCTGATATTTATGGTACGTAGGGAGAGCTCAAAGGCATAAGAACTTGACACACCCAATACCTAACCTTACTATCTCTTCTCAGACCTCTCCTTCCTTTTCCAACTCAAGATCTTCCCTGACCACAAACTCGACATTAATAACTTTGAAGACTCCTCTTTCTTACTTCATCATTCTCAGCTCATCTTTATTTCTGTCCTTGAAAGCTGTTGGCTTGAAATGAGTTTCATTACGATCCCTAAACTCCCATCCTTACCTGTATTTCATTCAGGTGGGTTTTGTGTGTGTGTGTGTGTGTGTGTGTGTGTGTTTAAAGATTTCCACCCTGTCCTGCCATGCACAAGGATTACTGTGGGCAAAGAGCTGTGCTTTGTGCTTCATTGGCATTTGCTTCCTCCTATCTTTAATACCCTCCTCTCATCAGAGTTCTCATTTTGGGGGGTACAGTTACCAGGACTTCAAAAAGTCTGACATCTCTATTGTCCAGAAGGCCCAAACAAGCCAATAGACAGGTTTGCTGAGGCCAGGCCAGAGGGAGAGAAAGAGAGATCTTTGCTGCTTCGAAAGATGCTGATGGAGCTATTCAGAAAGGGACTCTAAGGATTCTAGTTTAAACAAACTCTAATAACAAAACCCTCCAGCCAAAAGTGAAAGCCGATCTTCCACACAAGCGGTGCCATGACGCGAAATGACGCATCTCCCACTCAGCCTGCGAGAGAGTGAATCAGTTCCCTTTGAATTCAATCTTGATTCAGATGCTTCAGCACTCCAGGGAGAGACAAGAGCAGTATTTCAGAAACGGGAGGGCCCAAATGCCAAGTCTCTGTTCTTTTACTGTTCAAGTTTTGGCCCTACAAATTCGGTCTCAGTTCCATGTTTTTTGCTAAGCTGGTTTGTCTGGCAAAAACGTAATGATGAATACAAAAACCCTGAGGTCAGTCTCACTTTACTCAAGAACTACAGCCGGGAAGCTCAGCTTTCCGCGGCCGAGAAACCTTGGAGGCCACCGATCTGGGGATGACAACAGGAGGCAGAGATATGGGCCAGATAACTTTTTCTTTACCAACACACAAATCTAGGACTTTGCCCTCTTCAAATCGTGAAGTACACAAGCGCTTTGTGGATGGCTAGGTGATCAGGTGGAGGAGGAGAGGGCAGTCCAGGTGACCCACAGGCAGGGCCAAGCCTGCTCTGGAGCTGTCACTAGGCCATATGATGGTCCTTTCCCTTTTATCAGCTTTTACTCTCTGTCTCACACAGGCAGTGACCCCCGAGAGAACAGAACAGCAAGAGGAAATGGGGTGCAGGGGGAATAGGCTGAGTCTAGGAGGAATTGATAATGGGCTCTGAAGTCAGTCTGGAAGAATCTATGTTGACTTCTCAAGACCCAGCTACACTGTCCCCCTCGCTGGCCTCCAGGCCACATCTCCTTACACCAGGGTGTCATGCCTGAAGTATGTAAAATGAGCCCCTTTTCATCATAGGCAGTCACCCCTTTAAAATAGAAATAAGGGAGTCAACACATGAAGAGGATTCTGTTTTACCACAGGAAACTTGAAGGTCACGGTAAGCGGTTTTGTGCTGTGTGACCCTGTGAAACTTTAATAGGAGCAGGTGTTAATTAAGGACCTACTAAGTGCCGGCTCCGTGATCCTCCTTAGTCACAACAGTCGCGTGGAATGAGACTTTTTATAACGCTGCGACCACAGGCACACAGCGAGACTGAGCGCCTGCTCTGAGTTCACACTGCTGATCAGCGGCAGAACCGGGATTCAGCTCAGGCGATTTGAGTAAGGAATTCCCAGACCGACCCAGTCTGTCCCCTGAGGAAATGGACACAGATGATAGTCAAGTGTTCTGGACAACGCCAGCACATTCTCCTGGGTGAAGCGCTTCAAGTGAAGGCTCCTGGGAACGACGAGAAGGACACGAGGGAAGGGCAGAGACCACAGCCATGCCAGGACACAGGTGCCATCATAGCCAAACCTTCACAGAGACCTGGAGGCACCGCCGCATTGCGCTGCCAACAGCCATGCTCGCTGAGGTGGGAAAGAGAAACATGAGCGACCAGCCTGTGGATTTCTTTCTGTTCACCAAGTGATGATCCAGTAATGCGCAGTTTGGATTCAGTTCCCGGAGAGGAGGATGAACAGCTTAATGATCGTAACACACAAGATTCGTCCCGTCCGTTCAGTCAGCCAACTCTTTCAGAGATCAACACGGGTTTCTCGCTGTTCTGGGGACAGGTGAAACCACGATGAAGGCGCAGCAGATACCCCGTCCAGTGAGGCCTCTTCTGGGTGTGTGGAAAGCCAGCTGTCTTCTATTGTGTCACATGGTAGAGAGCAAAGAGACGTGAAACATGCTGTCTTGTGATTTTTACGTGCGCTAATCCAGTGGGTTCTCAATCTGTGGGTCGCGACCCCTATGGGGAGTGACATATCAGACGTTTTCATTACAATTTATAACCGTAGCAAATTTACAGTTATGAAGTAGCAACGAAATAATTCGTGGTTGGGGGTCACCACAGCATGAGTAACTGCCTTAAAGGTCTCAGCATTAGGGAGGTTGAGAAGCACCATGCTAATCCTTTCACAGGGCTCAGGACCTAATTTCCTCCCTGAAGCCTGTCTCCAATTACCTATGCAACAGGTTAGGGTTGCCACTGACAAATTTGTGAAGCGAAAACAGCTGTATGAGAGGCCATCCTGTAAGTCTTCACCAGACCGATGGAGAGAGAGACTATGCATGTCTGGGTCAAACCCAAAGCACTCCCGCCCCCCTGCATGCACCAAACCCACTCAGCACCTCCCCCAGCCTGCAGAACCCAGAACCCCTTCCTCGCTGCTCAGCACCTCCTCAAGCCTGCAGCCACCATGTGAAACTGCTTCCTTCTTCCTCTCTATTCCCAAATGCCTGGCTTAATGTTGTCATGCCGTCACAATGGACAGTTTACCTGTTTTGTTGCCCACTGTACCCCAATATCACATTGCCTGAAGTGAAGGGCCCAGGTGGAGCTGTGGAGTTCACACCATCCCATGATGCCACAGAAGATCTGTTTGCATCTCCTCCCGCAAAGATCTCTGAACGTCGCACAGTGTTTCTATGGAGCTGTCCCCAAGGATGGCGGTGGAAATGGTGATCTATGGGTACTCCAACTCCAAAGGAGGCATCCAGAGTAGACATCATTCTGGAGAAAGGATAACATAAAGGCTTTTCAAACTATCAGAGAGAAAGCTAAACCTTTCTTTTACACTTCTTAATTTTAATTCAAGCACAATGGCAAAACTTAATTCTCTCAAGTATTTCCCAAATAAAAGATTCTTTCTGTTTAAACAAGGGTCTTCCCAAAGCACGTCCACTCTTGAATCTCATCTTCAGTCCTTGAGAATCCATAGATGTTTTTCTCTTAGGACAACTGAACTACAGAGCTGAGTTTAAGTCTATCCAGACCAAGAACAAGTTCCAAATCGAAGTGTCAAGGACTGACGCTTCTTAAGTCCACCACATCATAATTTAAAACACTTGTTCTTCAGCGAGTCCATGTTCTTCCCCACTGCCCAGATCTGCAGATAACAGCTTCAGCAAGTGAGAGAACAAAAGTATGGGTCAGCCAGATAGGCAGTGGGTTAGGACTCAGTATCCAAGATAATAAAATTCAGCATCAAAATTTCAATGTGACTTGGCAAGAAAAGACACTGTGAAAGGGGAAGAAAAAAAAACAGAAGAGTTTCTGCCCTGAGGTGATTGTCCCTTCTGGTGGTCACCCATTTGTTAACCCAAAACTACATTCTGCACATGGTCTCTGGTGACCTTCACCTGCCCAGTCAGTTCCAGCAGGAAACCCCAACCCTGGAGAAATCCCACCTGATGTGTAAGAAGTTCCAATCACCAAGTTTTAAGCAATCAAGTCCTGCTATTTTCAAAACCAGGGCATTAAGACCCAAGCCTTGTGCTAGAGTGTGATCTGAGACTTATTCTTCGGTATCTAAACTGCTCCCAGATTTTCCTGGCTGTGGGGCATGGGGACGCAGGAAAGCTACTTTCTGAGAGGTGGGGATTTAGTGTCATTTACATGGTGGCGAAGGGGCAACAGCTCGTGTACTGGAAAACTTATTTGGGGATTTTTCTGACAGCAAATTCAAACCCAAATCTGTCATTGATGATGATTGATACAAGAACATACTAAAAGGAGGAGGGATTACCAAGGCACAGATTAGAGAGGAGCATCTGTTCCAGGAAGATGAACGTTGTTCTGAGGCAGAAAGTTGGTGAAAAAAAATAAAGAAAATGAGCTTTAGAGCCACCAGTTCCAGTTATCTCAGCTGTGAAGATCTGAAAAAGGAAAGGCTATCAGAGCTCAGCGAGGTTTGGGTTTCTTAAATATGGGAAATATAAATTTACTAGTAATGATGCTATGACCCTTATTCACTGGAAGCATCAATCAGGCATATCTACCTTTTGACACTGTGACACACAGCCATTTCTCTTTTTCTACAAAGTTCATGCTCAAAAACAATCAAATTAGGGCCAGGGTTGGTGGTGCACACCGTTAATCATAGCACTTAGGAGACAGAGGCAGATGGCACGTGCTTTTAATCCCAGCACTCCAGAAGCAGAGGCAGGTGGATCTCCGTGAGTTCAAGGCCAGCCTGGTCTATAGATAGTCCCAGGACAGCTAGGGTTGGTACACAGTGAAATCCTGTCTCAAAAAACAAAAACAAAAAAAAAAAGGAAAAAAGGAAAACTCAAGTTTTTAAAAATTTGCAGAAAAAAAAGCAAGCAAACAGTAACAACAAACACTTTAAGCAAGTTTACACTTCTGTGTTGGGACACTTTCAAAGTGATTCTGGGTGAGGTGGGGCCCATGCCTGGGAGATGATTCTAGAAGTTATTGTCTGAGTCTCTGTATAAGAATCTTCAGAGTGGGGCCTGGGTGTGGGTGCTGTGAAAAACACTTCTCAAGCGGCCTTTATGCTTGTTCTTAGTGAAGTAAAAAAGTTTGCTACCTGATTATTTTCTATTTTATCTTTACAGTACAACGGTTTCTCGGTATCATTGCTTGTTTAGAAACTGTGTTCTGGTTAACTAATAAACAATTCATTGAAATTTGGAGAACATGACAAAGCAAGAGGAAAACGATGAGAATAAACCTTACTTCCATGAACTGGAGAGTTTGCTTAGTGCAGGGAGTCCAGATCTAGTTCCCTGGGCAGACATCAAAGATCCATGGCTGGGAACTCTGCAGATCTATGGAAAATTGTTTCTTGGCTGTTCTTTTTTCTGACTCTCACATGTGATTTTTATAATATTAGTATTATATGTTTTGAGTTGACTTTTATTCATTTTTAAAGTTAACAGAGCAATTCTATTTGTTAGATATTAGGATAGCTATAGCACTTTGTTTCTCAGGTCCATTTGATTGGAAAATCTTTTTCAAACCCTTTACGCTGAGATAGTGTCTGTCTTTGCAGTTGAGGTGTGTTTCTTGTATGCAGCAGAAGGATGGATTCTGTTTTCACATCCAATCTGTTAGCCTGTGTCTTTACAGGTGAATTGAGTCTATTTATATTAAGGGCTATTAATGACCAATGATTTCTAGTTCCTGTTATATTTGTTTTTGTTGGTGGTGGTGGTATTGTATGTGTTTTTCTTCTTTGGGATTTGCTGATGCTGGATTATCTATTGCCTGTGCTTTTGTCAGTACAGTTGACTTCCTTGAGTTGGAATTTTCCTTCTAGTACTTTCTGTAGGGCTGGATTTGTGAATAGGTATTGATTAAACCTGATTTTAGTATGGAATATCTTGTTTTGTCCATTCTTTGTTGATTGAAAGCTTTGCTGACTATAGTAGTCTGGGCTGAGTTCTGTGATCTCTTAGTGTTTGCATAACACCTGACCAGTACCTTCTGGCTTTCATTGTTTCTATTGAGAAGTCAGGTGTAATTCTGATAGGTTTGCCTTTATATATTACTTGTCCTTTTTCCTTTGCAGCTCTTAACATTCTTTGTTTTTCTATGTGTTTATTGTTTTAATTATTATGTGGTGAGGGAATTTATTTATTTTACATTTGGTTATCTGTAAGTGTAACATGTAGGCCTGCTTGTTGGGGTTTCTGGTTTCTGTCCTGCCCAGTTCCCACAGTCATTAGGTCTCAAAGAATCACACAGAAGGTCTACATAAGTTATAAAATTGATTGGCCCATTAGCTCAGGCTTCTTATTAACTCATAACATATTAACTCATTATCCTAGTATATGTTAGCTACATGGCTTGGTACCTTTTTCAGCAGGGTAGGTCACATCTTCCTTTTTCAGTGTCTGGAAAGGACTGTGGAGGAATGGGCTTCCTCCTTCCCAGAAGTATCCTGTTCTCATTGACCCACTTCTACTTCCTGTCTGGTTGTCCCTCCTATACTTCTTGCCTGGCTACTGGCCAATCAGCATTTATTTAAAATGTAATTGACAGACTACAGACCATGGTCCCACACCATGTAAGCTTCTTGTATTTTCATAGGCTTGTTCTTCTTTAGGTTAGGCAAGTTTTCTTCTATGATTTTGTTGAGTATATATTTTTTGTACCTTTGAGCTAGACAACTTCTTTAATTCCTATTATTCTTAGATTTGGTCTTTATGGTGTCCCATACTTCCTGGATATTTTGTGATAAGAATTTGTAGGATTTAGCATTTTCTTTGACTGATAAATCTATTTCCTTTCTTCAAGGCCTAAGATTCCCTCTTTCAGCTCTTGTATTCTGTTGTTTAAGTTTGCATCTCTAGTTCCTGATCATTTACCCAGATTTTCCATTTCTTGATTTCCCTCAGTTTGTGTGTTTTTTTAGTTGCCTCTATTTTAGTTTTCAAGTCTTGAACCATTTTTTTCCCACCTGTTTGATTGCCTTTTTTGGTTTTCTTTAAGGGATTTGTTGATTTGTTCTAATTTTCTGGTTGTCTTTTCCTCCATTTCTTTAAGGGAATTTTTCATTTCCTCTTTAAGGACTTCAATCATTTTCATAAAGTTATTTTTAATGTCATTTACTTCTGCTTCATCTGTGTTGGATATTCAGGTATTTCTGTTATTGAACCACTAGTTTCTGGTGGTGCTGTCTTGCTCTTTATGTTGTTGAGTGTATTTTTACCCTGTGGTCTACCCATCTCTTCCTCCAATCAGAACAGGTAGAACCTGTATTTCAGGGGTCCCTTTTCCTCTAATTGGTATAGTTTGGGGCTGTGGTTCTGCTGATTGCTTCCTCATGTATAGGCAAAGGAGAGCCTTTGGTGATCATTATTCCAGGTGCCTATAGGCCCAAGGCTCAGATGGTCACTCCTCCTGGTGTTGGCAGGGCTAGGGCTGAGGCTCCAGTAGTCAGATAATTTCTGGAGGCCACTGCTCTTGTCACAGCCCACAGTGTTGCTGCTCACGCTTCTCCTCCTGGCCATCTGGCCAATATTAAGTTTTTAAGGCACCTTTGTTGAAGAGATTGTCTTTTATCCATGTATGTTTTTGACATATACTAGATGCATGTAATCACAAGATTGAGTTCTACATTCTCCACTCTTGCGACAGTGTCATAAATTTTATTGCTATGACTCTGCAGTATAATTTGAGATCAGTTACTATGACACCTCTATGGAGGCATTACTCCTGCCATTTAGGATTAGTTTGGCTATTAGGGCCTTTTATATGTCACATGAACTTCTGTGAAAGGGGGATTAGTGATTAAAGACCATTCATATATCAAAAATGATTAGAAATAAAAATGGAAAAACAAATGTCAAAAGTGTTATAAAGTCAACTACTGAGGGTGGATACGGACATAGTAAATAAATGAGATATTAAAAAGGCAGGAAAAGAGAAACATGCGGGAGAAGCAAGGATAAATCTCATAAAGGAAAAGGATGAGTGGGAAAAATGTCATGGTGAGAAAGAAACAAAAGCAAGAAATGGAAAAGTAAACAAAGCAAATAAAGACTTCCCAATGTGGTGGTTGGAATGGCCCCTATAGGCTCATATATTTGAATACTTGGTCTCCAGTTAATGGAACTGTTTGGAAAAGAATTGGAGGTATGGTTTTGTTGGAGGAGGTGTATCCTTGTCAGAGAAGGTGTGTGTGTGTGTGGGGGGGTCACTTTGAGGTATCAGAATTCCAAGCCAAGCCCAGTCTTGCTCTCTCTCCCTGCCTGCAACTTAAGGATCATTTGTGAACTCTCAGCTACTGCTCCATCACCTGCCTGCATGCTGCCGTGATCCTTGCCATGGTAATAATGGACTCAGCCTAATATTACTTTAAAATGTAGAAAAGGAAAACACAGGATAAAAAAAGAAAAAAATTCTTAAAAAGGGAAAACAAAAAGAATTACCCAATAATAAGTTACAAAACCAAAACTAGGTAAATCTATGAAGGAGAATAAAAATGAAAGAAAAATATAATAAAGTAAAAATGCTGCCAAAAATGTAGAAAAATGGAGATCATAAATGTGGCAAGATAAGAAATGGGTTAAAATGTCAGAGCAGCCTCTTTCTCAGTTTTTGAAATGTGGAGACTTCCATTGCGACTCATGAGGAGGGGGTAGGTCAGTCACCTTGTGGGCTCTCATCGTCTATGGTTTGTGCCTGTGATCAGCCAGGGATGCGTAAGTCTGTGATGTCTGCCAGAGCTGTCTTCACGTTAGCGGCATCTCTTGTGTCCCAGGAGCTTCTGCTGACCAGACTTAGCTTTGTGTTCTCAGAGCTGGGCAGGTTTCCTGACCCTCCTGATGCTCTCCAGATCGTAGTCTCTGAGGTGGCTAATTTTCTAGCTTGGGGATGGTGCCCAAATGTGTTGGGAGTGTGGGAAGCAGCCAGGCCACTGAGATCTGTATGGGACACGTGGCCTGCCACTATATTTTCAGGGTCATCTTGTAGTTAATCGCTATGTGGGAGTCCCTATGCTCTATAGCACCCAATGGCAAGGAGATGGCTTCATAGGTCGTTCCAACTGCTGGCCTCATACTCAGCGTGGTGGCACCATGGTAGTCACCATTGATGAGACTGGCTTCCTGGAACCTAGTGCAGATTATACACTTCATTGCCCATGCTGGGCCTCCTACAGTGTCTTATCAAGATGGCACCCAGCCATGGCCCTCCAAGTCACATACAGTGTCAAATTGGGATCCTTCTTCACTGATGATACATCATAAGAAAAACTATTGGCTCACCAAAACCCACCATTGGATTTGAGGTTTGATTGAGACTTCTGGTCTCCGTGCAGGAGCTGCAGAGCTCATCCTTTGGATGAGAAGTCCACTTTTTGCTCTTGACCAACAGCAGAGTGGGCAGAGCTTTGGCCCACTTGACTTTTATTTCCTGTCTATTTCTCAGCATTTTTCTATTGGTCAAACACTGTCTCTGTGAATCTCCCAAGTCTCTTACACATTCTCTGGATTGAAGAGTCCATTCTTTCTTATCCTGACTCTTCTTAGTTAGGTTACATATCAGCAGTTTCTTATCAGCCGTCTTACCTATAGGTCTTCATTATATTTGCTTTGAAACACATTTTTCCAGCAAAAGTGAGTATGTGTTGCACTATGTTTCTAAGTGTTATTTGAGAATATATATTTCTTAAAAAGGAAATGATATTCTACCTGCTGTTCTCCCATTGTTAGATGATAATATCATCTGCAGTAAATACCCTTGTACACAATCCTTGAAATTCTATATCTACATCTACCTACCTATCTAATTATAAATACATTGCATTAGTAACTTTTCAATTTCTAAGATAAAATTCCATGGCCAAGGCAACTCATATAATGGTTTATTTGGGGCTTATGGTTCCAGAGGGATAAGAGGCCATCACCACCAAGGTGGGCAAGTGTGGAGGCAGTCAGGCTTCACAGCTGAAGCTGGAAGCTGAGAGCTAAGCTCTCATCTTGAACTACAAGTGGGGAGCAGAGAGAGCAAATTTAGGATGGGCATCAAAGGCCACCCCCAGGGATGCATTACCTCCAATAAAGGCACCTTCCGTAAACCTGCCCAAGCAGTGTGAGCAACTGGCGAACAAGGACTCAAATAACCAAGAATGTGAGACATATCACTCAAAGCACCACACGCTTATACACATTTCTCTCCCAATTTTCAGTTTGAAATGCAGAATAACTGGGTCCTGGGGTATGCCCCTTTACTGATTTGATTTTATGTTCATGGATGTTCTGCTTGAACTTATGTCTGTGTACTGTGTACATGCCTGGTGCCCTTAGAGGGCAGCAGAGGGACCTGAGTCCTCTAAAACTTGAGTGACAAACAGCTGTGAGCCACGATGTGGGTGCTGGGAATCAAATCCTGGGTCCTCTAGCAGAGCAGCCAATGCTCTTAACCACTGAGTCACTTCTCCAGCACCCCATATGTTCTTCTAAAGATTTTTTGCATCATATTCACAAATTACTTTTGAATAAGATCTTATTGATCTGTGTAGCTACCAAAATATATCAGTATGTGAGTGGTTGTGGTCATTGCACGCTTTTAAAATGTATGGTGTAGCTTTGATTTATTCATTAATTATAGATGTCCCATTTAGTAAGTTTATCTTAATGCCAGCCTGATAAAAGTCCCAAGTATCCTTTAATAAAGTTACCCAAAGAGGAAAGACCAAACACTGTGTATGTTATCATCCTGTCCTACTTCTGGTTCCAGCCCAGCAACTTCTCCCCCAGGGAGACACCATCATCCATCTTCCTTCCTCCAGTGTATAAGTTCCATGTGCCTTTGGCACAGCCCTAACATGGTGTAAGCCCTGCTGAGAGGCAAGTTCCTGTTTTCTGGTACCAGCCCCTTGGGAGTCATCCGCATCTCCCTGGCACTGGCAAAGACAATTGAGCCCGGCTTCACCAACTACATATTCCTATTGGAAACTTTTGTCCCATGGAAACAGTGCTGGTACAGGGATAGCTGAGAAATCACTGGGTCAGAAGGGTCCAGTAGCTATGAGGCTGGTCGTGTGCGTCAGCCCCGTTCCAGGACGGGACAGCAGTGTATACACTGCATCTGCCCTGGCCCTCCATGGTACGCTGAGGAGCCGCCCCTCACAGCATGGTTATGGTGCCTTTGTGGCTCAATAACTTTGCAGGCACGATTCAGCAAAGGATCTTAACCTGAAGAGATGATCCTGGGATTTTTACGTAGGCTCAACAGAACATCAAGACTTCTCAGACCAGAAAGATGGGATAGGAAAGATAGGTAAAGCCACGCACCAATGGAAACATCTTGAAATGATGAAAATTTGAAAAAAAATGATGAAATTTGATGAAAAAATTGATGAAATTTGATGAAGATATTGGAAAGGAATATTGATGGCCTCTGGATGTTGAGTCAAGAAACAGATTCTTCTGAAGACTCAAGTACTGATGGCATTCTGGATTTAGCTCTGCAAGGCTCATTTGGACCTTCCGGCCTCCACAACTCTAAACTCAGGGAGTCTGAAGCTAAGTCTGCATTAATTTGTTACAGCATACAGCTTACTGCTAATTCCATGGCAATCTCTCATCACAGATTTTTACTTACATTGCTTTTTGTCCACTGAATGCCACTCCCCTTCAATCCCCGACTCTGGGTCCCCCATTACCATCCTTATGTAACATGAAGAAGTTCTTGCTCTGAACTGGGAACCTCTGTTTTCTGGACCTTCCTCTCCCCACACACAGAGAATTCAATGAGGAAAAAGACAACCTGTGACTCATCCTTGGGCCTCAGCACCAAGTACCACGTATGAATAAACAGCAATTGTGTGAACAAATTAAAACCTATTTGTACACAAGCGTGTCTGAAGTTGGAAATGATTTATTGGAAAGAAAATTTGAAAAGCTAAAGAAACATTAATATTAGGCTCTTTTTCTCTAGATAATGAAAACCACACTTTAAGAAAAAAGTACACTTAGCTAAAAGAAGAACCCTGTTCTGATTTATGGTAGGATTTTTGAAAAGCTGACTAGACATGTACTATGTTAGTTAAATCCCTTGTATGGAACTGAAAGCAGTGTGTGAAAGCCTAAAGGGAAATAAAAGTGTCCGTCCCTGGAACAGTGGGCGTGGCCGCGTTTCTCACACATCAGTGTTTCTGTAGACACTCCAGTGGCTGCCTGCATAATTGTGATGGTCTGCTAGAAACCAGCTTGATTTGTGCTGATGTGGCGCATGCATTAGAAACACTCAAGTCTACAGGCTCTCCCTCCCTCGCTCAACAAGGAAACTTAAATGATTTCACCCCCTTCCCACCAACCACATTCCAGGTCTAAATTGTTTTAAGCTTTTGGACTTGATCCCATAATAGTTCTATCATACAAGTGCAAGGGATATTCTCCGCAGTTCTGTTTGTAACAGGGCTGGATGGGAAACAACCCAACCGTCAGTCAACAGTCAAGTGGTTGCATAAATTATGGTCCATCTATAACCCAGAGGGTTATACATTCCTTCAAAAGAATGGGGTTGTTTTATACATACTTCTTGCTTTATAATAATATTTCACTGCTCAAAACTCTCCTGGGATTCCAGTTGCATTTATAGAGACTCTAAAATCCTTCCCCTAATCTAAAATGCCTTGTGCCTCCTTTCCTGACCACAGGACCACTCGCCCCTCCCCCATTCGGATTCAGAATCCTGGCTTTCTATTTTGCCAACTCCTTAGCAGCTACCCCAGATCATTCCTGTCACATGTCCTTTGCACTGGCTGTTCTCTCGGAATATTTCCCCTTGATCAGTGTTTCTCTGCCCTAATCATACATTAAAACCACCTGTTCCCAAGGCTGCATCCCAAGCAGTCAATTCAGTCTTTGAAGTGGTCTCCAGGATTGGTCATCTGGGGTTTGTTTGTTTGGTTGCTTGTAAGTTCCTTGGTGATTCCCTGTATGGCCAAGCTTGAGAACCAGGCTGACTTTTGTTGGTGGCACCCTCCAGCACTGAAGGCATCGGTCAAGTCATCTCATCAGAGAAAGTACACACTGTACACTACTTTTAAAACTAAAGATTCCATTTATCAGGTGAGGTTTAAAAACTAAATCAGAAGCAGAACACAGTAGAAGCTGGAGTTAAATGTGTAGATGTAAAGGTGATTTAAACAGCACATCGTGAAAGCTCTTAAAATTCAACTAAAAACAGGCCAAGAACTAGATAGCTTTTCCAAAGAAAATGGAGAAATGGCCAGCAAGTACACAAAAACGTGCTTAAGACACCTGATGATTAGAGCAATTGAAATAGTACCATGTAGAGACACCTTACATAACTGTTAGGGTGGCTATTATAAAACACATGAGGAATCATGAGTGTTGGTGAGGGTGTGGAGAAGTGGAGACCCTTTGTACGCTGTGATGGAGATGTATATTGGTGCAGCCATTATGGAAAACCATGTGGATTTTCTCAAGAAAATATTTTGAGTAGAACTGCCATATAATCTAGCCATTTGCCTTCTGGGTATGTGCCCAAAGGAAGCAGACTCACTATCTCATAAAGATATCTACTTCCCTGTGCTCAGTGTAGCATAGTTCTCAAAGTAGAAAGGGTGCAGAAACAATTGATGTTTGTTTAAAGACGCATGGCTACTGAAATTGTGATGCGCATTGCAATGGAACAAGATACTGCCATTTGCAATAAGAGAGACAAACTTGGAAGACATTGTGTTTAGTGAAATCAGCCAGACACAGGGGAAAAAGTCTGCATAATCTCATTTATACATGGAATCTTAATAAACGCATGCGCAGGAACAGAAGGTAGAGGATAGCAGGGCAGGAGGGAAGGTAACAGGGAGGAGCATGTCAGTGATGTGCAGTTCTGTGGAATTACTCGGCCTAGAGCTCTAATGTATAAGAAGACTGGGTTAGTGTGGGTCTAACAGGGACTGCCGACTCGACTCGACAGGATCTAGAATCCCCCAGGAGACAGAGCTCTGGACATGACTATGAGGGAGTTTCTAGGCTGTGTTAATTGAGGTGGGAAGATATTCTCCAAGCGTAAGTGGTCATTTTCTCTAAGTTGGGATCCTGGACTGAACAAGATGTAGAAAGTGAAAACAGACAAGATGGTTCAGCCAGAAACCACTTGTCACGTGAACTGGATGACTTGACTTTGATTCCTGGAACCCAAAATGGAAAGGAGGGAACTGGCTCTCCACAAGTCGTCTTGGACCTCCACATGTGTTCCTGCACTGCCCCACACACATACATGTCATATACAGGTCTGCACACTGCTAATAACTAGAACATAAGTTTTCAAGATGGGTAAGTGTAGATGCACGGTAATCAGCTGCCTCAAGCTCCCACCACTATGCCTTCTCTACCATGAGGGATTACACTCTCAAATGGGGAGCAAAAATAAACCAGGAACATCTGAAGTTGGTCCTGTCAGATATTTTTTTTCCCAGAATGAGAAAGGTAATTAACATATATATGCTGTGTTAGTTAGGGTTTCTATGGCTGTGAAGAGACACCATGACCTCAGCAACTCATAAAGGAAAACATTTCATTGGGGCTGGCTTACAGTTTCAGTCCATTATCATCATGGTAGGGAGCATGGCGGCATGCAGGCAGATGTGGTGCTGGAGCTGAGAATGCTACACCTTACAGGCAACAGGAAGTTGACTGAATGTCACACTAAGAGAAGCTTGAGCAAAAGAGACCTCAAAGCCCACCCCTACAGTGACATACTTCCTTCACCAATTCCACCCCTCTGAATAGTGCCACCCCCTTTGGAGGCCATTTTCTTTCAAACCACCACATTCCACTCCCTGGCCCCCAAAGGCTTATAGCCATATCATAATGCAAAAAAAATGTATTCAGCCCAACTTCAAAAGTTCATAGTCTATAACAGTCTCAAACTTGTTTCAAAATCCAAAGTCCAAAGTCTTTTCTGAGATTCATGGTAATCTCTTAACTGTAATCCCCTTATAAAAATCAAAGTAAAAAAGCATATCACATACTTGAAACATATAATGACACAGGATATATATTACCATTTCAAAATTCAGGGAAGGGAGCATAGCAAGAAAATACTGAACCAAAGAAAGACTGAAAACCAACTGGGCAAGCTCCAAACTCTGCATCTCCATGTCTGATATCAAAGTGTTCTTCAGATCTCCAACTCTGTTCAGCTTTGTTGACTGAAACACACTTCTTCCTCTTGGGCTGGTTCCACTTCAGCTCTCCTCAGCAGGCGTCCCGTGACTCTGACATCTCTAACATACAGCGTTCTCCAAGGCAACCCAGTCTTCAACTTCACAGCTTCACTCAATGACCTCTCTACTAGGCCTCAAGTCAGGGACACCCCTGACACATGNCTCCAACTCTGTTCAGCTTTGTTGACTGAAACACACTTCTTCCTCTTGGGCTGGTTCCACTTCAGCTCTCCTCAGCAGGCGTCCCGTGACTCTGACATCTCTAACATACAGCGTTCTCCAAGGCAACCCAGTCTTCAACTTCACAGCTTCACTCAATGACCTCTCTACTAGGCCTCAAGTCAGGGACACCCCTGACACATGCCTGGCCTCAGTGGCTTTATTCCATAACTCCTTTCTTCTGTCTTTAACTCTAAAGCCAGAGCCACATGGCCAAAGCTGCCAAGTTCTGCTGCTTTCTGCAGCTGGAACATGGCCCCTCATTCAATTACATCTTCACCAGCTTTCTGTCTTCCACTGCCTGTGCTCAGCCGTCCTGAAACTTGCTCTATAAGACAGCCTAGCATCAGACACAAAGATCTGGCAGCCTTTGACTTCCCCATGCTGGGATTAAAGGTGTGCTCCACCATATTCAGATCTAATTTTTTTTCAGTTTCTTTCCATAAAATAAGCTTCCATAAAACTTAGGTAGGTAGAATCTTGTCCTGAGGTCACCACTCCCTTTCTTCCATTTCTTAATCTGTTTTATCTTCTTGAACACAGAATTTAGCTCTACTCTACTTCCTGGTAGTCTTTTTCTCCTCAAAATTTACTTTTTGTAATTTACCCTGCCCAGAGTGCTCCTTTTCATTAGAATTACCACTAAAAACCACAAGACAAAGTCTATACTAGGCTGTTTTGAGATTTCTTCTGCCAATGGAATTAACCCAAAACTCTTCACTTTAGCCTCAGGCAGACTCTTCCAACAAGAGTAAAAAGTAGCCACTTTCTTCACCAAAATATCACAAGACCATTCTGTATGCCACATACTAACATTCTTCTCCTCTGTAATCTCTTGAGTAAGTCCCCACAGTTCATCAAGTCACATTCAATACTACTGTCTTCCATGTTCCTACTAGTGTGGCCCATTGAGCAGTGCTTACGGATTCTACTGCTTTCATAATCCAAAGTTCCAACATCCAAATTCCTTCAGATGAATATATGGCCTGGCCTATAACAGCAACCAACACCCCAGTCCCTGGTACCAACTTCTGTTGTAGAGTTTTTATTGCTGTGAAGAGACACCAGAGCATGGCAACTCTTACAAAGAAGACATTTACTTGGGAGGCTCAATTACAGTATCAGAGGTTCAGTCCATTACTGTCATGGCAGGGAACATGGTGGTGTGCAGGCAGATGTGGTGCTGGATCTGAGGGTGCTATATCTTGCAGGCAACAGGAAGTTGATTGACTGTCACACTGAGGGAAGCTTGAGCAAAAGAAACCTCAAATCTTGTCCCCACAGTGACACACTTCCTCCAACAAGACCACACCTCCTAATAGTGCCACTCCCTTTCAGGGCCATTGTCTTTCAAACCACTACATAGACAATGAAAGATTTGCTAAGAGAAGTCTCACATATTCTTACTAATTGCACAAAGAAAGTAATTGTGTGTAGCCGTGGACATTTTAATTTCCAAGAGAGGACAGCATAGCAATATTGCATCAGTCAGAATGGAGACTCATTTGCTTGCTTTCTGACTGGGATCTTGTACTTTACTCACATCTCCAAACCTCTCTGGAAAGATTATAATAAAGCTAGAAGTTCTTAAAGTCTAAGGGTGACCATAAAAACACAGTGAACATAAGGTAATAACATGCACTTTCATTAAGCAATAGCTATTGAGAAAATGGGTGTCTTAAAAAACTCAATGGAAATATCATGGGGTCTGGGGATCAAAGGAAGCTTCTTTGGATAAACAAACTGTAGTGTTAATTGTAAAGGTTGAATTTGGAGCAACAGAGAGAAGGCTAAGGGCCACCAGAAGCATGCCAGGAAGGAAGCAGGAAGAGGGTGGTTAGACAGACTTCTGTGGCATGTTCAGGATGTGAGAATTAAATATGAGGAAAGAGCTTGTTTAGGGAGACAGTGCAGCCGTATGTCAGGATGGCCCAACCTTCTGCTTTCCATCATGTAGCAGGCATCTCTTTAGTGCCGGCATCACCTGTGTTAGACAGTGTAGAAGAGAGTCTGTGATTGGACGCAGATCTGTCAAGGGCAGAAGCAGAGGTGAGAGTGGTTGAAGGCAGGATTTAAATGGCCATTTCCTGCAGGAGGAGCTTGTATGGTCTCCTGGAGGTTGGTCCTGGGGCATGAGCTCAGCAACAAGCTTCCAGTGCTTTCCAGGGACACATGTCAAACCAGTCGCAAGTGGTAGCATTGGATATTCCCATGGGGGACAATTCAGCTACTCTTGGGGAGATCACAGGTCCTGGCAGGAAAGGAGCCACAGACAGTCAGGCTTCCAAGGAAAGTCCAAAGATGGAATGGGATGAATAGTAGGGGCAGGCAAAAGTCAATGAGGACCAACCTTTATAGAATTGTGGAGGGTGTGGCATGGCAGCCATATTTGTCAGTTTTCTTGTTGGAGTAGCCAATACTGGACAAAAGCAACATAAGGAAGAATGGGTTTATGGCTCACGATGGGAGGATGCAGTCCACGCAAGGATGCAGTCCACGCGAGCAGAGGACGTGAGGCAGCAGGAGTATAGGTGGCCGTTTGCATTTTCTCAGCAGTCAAAAAGCAGAGGGGACTGAATGCTAGTGCTCAGCTCACTTTCTCCTGTCCTGTCTTTCTCTCCATCCAGCTCTTCAGTCCGATGGATGCTGCTACCCACATACAGAGTGGATCTTTCCTTCTTCGCTTAAACCTCCTGGGAAGCAACCTCCCAGGTATTAGAGGTCTGTCTCCTAAATAATTTTCAGGTAGACAAGATTTCCCATCATAAGGAGGAAGAGATGTAGGATCGCAGAATAACTGAAAGGAGGTATTGCTTTCTGCAAAGGGATGGAATTGGAGCCAGGGAAAGGAGGTGCTCTAGGGGCTGATACCCATCTCTCTTTTGTCTGACTTCTCATGCACACCGTTTCACTGTGCAACAAGTCCAGGCCAGAAGCCAGAGGAGAAGAAGTCCTATATAGATGGAGCCTGCTGGAGTGCAGAGCAAGGTGGAGGAGGGCCGAGTAGCTGGAGCAAGCAGCACAGTGGAGCCCCTGTCCAGGATGAGAAGCTCACAGAAAAGCTGACGAGCAGCCTGTATCCTCCCAATACTCACATGCATCCCTCTTGTGCCTGCATCTGTAATCCTGTCCCTGCACATCTAACCTATTCACTAAATCATCTTTCCGAAAAAGGTTTGTCTATGATCTCTCAATAAATATACTCTGCTCAATTGGGCCAGGTGTAGTGGTGTATGCCTTTAAATGCAGCACTCTGGAGGCAGAGGCAGGTGGATCTCTATGAATTTAAAATCAGCCTAGTCCATCTGTTGAGTTCTAGTCTAGCCAAGACTACATAGTGAGACCTTGCCTCAAAAAAAATATGCCGTGTTCCCAACAAATATCTAAATTGCAAGGACTTAAAGGATTTATAGATTTGCTTCTTGCAGCTGAAAGTACTAGATGAAAATTGGGTATTTGTGTAATCTTGGAGGAGATGGAGGGCTCCTCTAAAGGCAAGAACACAGAAAAGATTGATAGTTTGTGCTACAAACAAATGAGAAGCTTCCACTTGACAAAAACCACCATGAACAGCCAAAATGTCATAAAATAACCAAAACAAAATTCAAAACACAAAATAGTATCATTTCAGCAAATTTAAGAAAAAGGAGTCTTGTCTGAATATATAAAGGACTCATACACAGAACATAGATAAAGAACAGAGCAAAATTTGGAGGACAAGAAGAAAAAAATATCAAACAAATAAGGGAAAAGGCCTGAAAATAAAAATAGACACATAGGCTGAGGGCAGAGCAGGTGGGAAAATGTTTACTCGAAGGAATGCATGTCTGAAGACGAAACTTCTACAACCAAAATCTCAGTGAGTGCTTTCAGTGAACATGGCCCAGTCAGGCAGCGAGGTAATAAAAAAAAGGCTTTTCTGCTTTTTTTTTTTTTTGGAGGAGAATGGGTTATTATAAGCTCTTTTAAAAGGCAAGTGTGAAGTCTTAAATATTGTGAAACATTATTCATCTCCTACACCCAACATCTTCACTTCCCCAAATCTAGCCTTGTAGGTTTCTCCACACAGAATGAACTCCCAGCAGCTCACTACACAGTATGTAACTTCCAAGTTCCACCTCCCTTACCTCCCCGGCTCACATCTGTTATTCCATCAATGGGAGACTATCTTTGTGCCTTTGACTCTACTCGGAAAATCTCTAGCCTCCTTCTTGGCTTGACTTACTCTTCCGGAAAAAGCTAAGTTGTCAGTTTTTCTTGATCCATATCCACTGAGTCAGATTCCTTTCTCCATGTTTTCATTGCATGAAGTACACAGTTATTTTAGATAATTTGCATAATATGTCCATATATATATATATAATTGTATATTTGTCTCAACCATGTTGGTTCCTATTCTTATGTTACCTACCTTGGTGGTTTTCAAAGTGGGAACAATTCTGCTCCCCCAAGAACGTTTGACAATATATAGAAACATTTTTTAAGATTTATTTTTATTTTATGTGTATGAGTGTTTTGGCTACATGTATGTATGAACATACATATTTTTGTATTGGGATGTCCTGATATATTTACATATATATCAGATGTTGTCCTGATCCAACATCGAGGTCGTAAACCCTAATTGTCGACAGGGACTCTTGAATAGGATTGCGCTGTTATCCCTAGGGTAACTTGGTCCGTTGATCAAAAGAATTGGGTCAATTAGATTTTTAGTACTTTGACTTGTATGTCTCGGTTAAAATCATTCGGAGGTTTCTCTGTTCTCTGAGGTCACCCCAACCGAAATTCTTGGCTTAATGGTTTATTTGTTAGGCCTATTAGGGTTGTAGATTAGAAAGCTAAGCTGTTGAATTAAAGCTCCATAGGGTCTTCTCGTCTTATTATAGTATCCCCGCCTCTTC
>LOEQ01002278.1:596949-607881 GCA_001685075.1 Bramus lutescens | reverse complement strand
CTTTCTTTCTTTCTTTCTTTCTTTCTTTCTTTTTTTTTTTTGAAGGTGAGCACAAGAAAAGGGAGGTGGACCTGGGAGGAATGGGAAGTGAGTTATGTGAAATTCCCAAATAATCAATAAAAATGTTATGTTGGGACTGGGTGGTGGTGCACGCCTTTAATCACAGCACTCAGGAGGTAGAGACAGGAGGATCTCTGTGAGTCTGAGGCCAGCCTGTTCTACGGAGCAAGTTCCAGGTCAGGCTCCAAAGCTACAGAGAAACCCTGTCTCTGAAAAAAAAAAAATTACGTTGGAAAAAAATATACTTAGGAACACAGTGACCTGGTAAAGTTGACAGTGAACCGATGAGCCTGACCTACAATGTAAACCTTATCAAATAAAAATAAAAAAGGCAAGAAGATGGGAAATTCAAGGATGTAGAAGCACAAACAGCAGGAACAAGGCATAAGCTGCATTTCATTCCTGGTCAAAGCAATGATAATTGATGGTAATTAGGAGACCAAGTGACCATTGGCCAAGCTCCAGTAGAATTTGCTAAAATTACCCCAATGGAAAGCTAATGAGAACAGCAAAGTCGTGTATTTGAGGAAAAAAAAAAAAGACAAAAAAAACCCCAATAAAGTTCCCCTGATTTCAGAGCGTGCTATAGGGAGGCCTTAGTCTGTTTCCAGCTGCTGGAACAGAATATCTGATAATGGATAATTTAGAAAGGGAAGCAGTTTGTTTTGAATGAGGGCTCTGGTAATATGCTGGGTTTCTGGTAAGGGCCTTGACCAGCACTGTAACAAGTCAGAGGTGAGGAAGGACTGGCAGGAATGTGTAGGAGGGGGAACAGGAGGGGTGACCTGTCATCTGATAAATAATCAGCTCTCACAATCTCTGGTCCAAGCCTACTGAGGGAAGAACTCAACTCAAACACCGCTCCAGGGGCCTAGCCAACACTTGCACTTGGGAATGACTTCAGCCTAACGGTTGGAGGGGCCAAACTATGCCCAAACCGCAGCAAAAGAGACAGTGGTGGAGGAAGGCATTGGCCCAGGAGTAAAGGAACCAGCAGAACCCGAACGCAGACCTGGTGTGAATTCACTGAATTGCTAACGTGGTGGGAGAGAAAGACAGGACCTTGACTCAATGAGGGAGATGCTTAGGATAATTTCCTAGTCACTTGGAGAAAACAAACTTAGATTTATCTCCTGTCATAAACAAAATGTTCCAGGTGGATTAAGGAGTAACATGAGATAAACGAGGAGCCACAGATGAGAATGCTTGCAGTGTTGAGAGTAAATTTAGCATTGTAAAGACACGAAACGTAAAGTATTGAAAAGCTGTGCACAGCTTAAAAAAAAAACCTGCAGCGCGATAGAAAGATGTTATGAAAGAACTGCATGCTGAGCCTAAGCCGCAGCACACGAAGACCGGTAGACATTATAACATAAAAACTTACAGACCCAATGAAAATTAGCACAGTTTGCTTAAAGCTGGAGAAAACTGGACATGGTTGCACATGCCTGTAGTCCCAGCATGGGCACTGTCATGAAACCCTGCCTCCGAATCAAGAAAGAAACAATTTGAGAAAATTGTGAATAAATAGTTCACAGAAAAGGTAAAACAAATGGCCAACAAACACATAACGTGATGTCTAATCCCAACAGTGAGCTGGATACATCAAAAAGCCTTAATGGTGGAAACAGAGGACCCTCGGGTTTTTGATGAAATATTACGTAAATGGAAGATGGAATGGCACCGCACATTCATGTACTGTTGGGGAGACTGGCTGGCAGCTTTTCATGAGTTTGTCCAGTAGCGTGTTTCAAAATTAAAGAGAGAGAAATCAATATAATAGAGACGAACAAAGAACTGCATAAATTAATTAAGCTAAAAGTTTGTTGTTTGAAGAGATCAATCAAAGTATTTAGACAGGAGAGCGGGGAGGGGGTAGGTTGTGCAATATCAAGAATGAAAAATAAAATGTTCTACAGGCAAAATAAGGTTCACAAATGGCTATTCTGAATAATTATATGACAATTTGTTTGATGCATTGGACAAAACGGGTAATTCCTTTAGATTCTTTGACAAATACAAGCTACCAAAATAGGCACAGGATGGAAGAGGAAATTTGAGTGCTGCTGCAATGAAAGCAGCTTTAATCTTGAGTTTCCGTGCGCATTCATTTCCCAGGCTCAGATGGTTTAACTGATAATTCTATGAAACATATAGAAAATTATCCACCCTTACACAAACTTTCCTAAAGCAAGGGAGGCAGTAACACATTGTCTGGCTTCATTAGATGAGTACCACCTTAATAGCAAAACATAGGGATCACCCCAAATATTATGGATCAATAATATCTCTCATAGTTATAGGTAGAAAGATCCTTAGTAAAATTCTAGCAAATTAAGTCTCACATTGATTTACAGTAATTATAATATATACCAAGTAGTATTTATGTGAGGAATGAAAGGTTAGTTTAAAGAAAAAAAAGTCATTATATTCATTTAGCAAAATAGAAGAGACAACTCATATAATTGTCTGACTAGGTACAGATAAAGCATTTAACAATCAGTTCAGAAGAGTAAGAAGGTTATTCCTCAAATGGATAAAATTAATCTATTAGAAACTTAATAGCTCACATTGTGTCTCTTGGTAGTGTTCTCAATCTCTTCCTCCTCAGAGCTGAAATCAGGCAACACCTCTGGTCAACAAATCTGCTCAGTTTTTACTAGATACGTAAGCCATTTCTATAAAGCAAGAAGAGAAATAAAGGGTGCAAATATCAGAAAAAATAGTAAAACTGTTTACATTTGCAAGTTACATAATCTTAGATAGATCGCTGCACAGAATCTATAAAATATCTATTGAGCCAAGACATAAATTTAGTAATGTCAAAAGATTCAAGGCTAATATATCAAAGTAAATCATTAGAACAATTGTTAAGATTTATTTTTAGCTATGTGTGTGAATGTGCATCTGTGTGTAGGTATGCACACCTGAAAGCAGGTACTTGGAGAGGCCAGAAGAGGGCATCAGATCTCCTAGAGTTGGAGTTACATTGTGACTCACCTGACACTCTGAGAACCAAGCTCCTATCTTCTACAAGGGCTGCCAGTGCTCTCAGCCCTGGAACTGAAGCTACGGATGGCTGTGAGCCACCCTGTGGGTGCTGGGAACTGAACTCTGGTCCTTTGCAAGAGCAACCAGTGAACTTAACCACCAGGCCAGCTCTCCAGGCTCCTGTCCACTTTTCTGTCCGGGGCCAGATAGTAAACATCTTAGGTTTTGTAGATCAGATCTCTGACACTCTGGTGTGAACAAAGCCATAGACAATACAGAATGTGGCTGTGTTCTAGAAAAACTTGATTTATAAAGCCACGGGTGGCTGGATCTCACTCCGTAGTCTATTCTTGTCAACCCCTTGTTAAGCAGTGTGGCTAACAACTGCCCTGATCTTCATGCCTTCTTGTCTCCATATTTATTGCTAAAAATCTTGGTTTTGCCTTCTTATGCACTCTGGGAATTGCTGTGTGACTGTCTTTAAATAAACAGGATGAATGACTTGAATCATTGTGGTGTGAAAAGTACAATGCAGTGGGGCTTGCTGGGTTTTGTGTTTCTACTGTTCCTCCTGACAACATGCCTTGGCTAGCTACCGGAGGAAAGCGTAGCTCCTTTCAGTTGTCTTGGTCAAAGCCACCCTCGATGGGCAGCCAAACCAAGGCAGAATGAACAAGACCGCTGCACTGGCCACACAGATACGTAAGCAATTGCCTATTGTGTAGCACTGGAATTTTGTTATGTGGCATTAGCTAACAGATACAAAGAGGAACATACCTAACTGATAACAACGACAACTTTTGAGGATGGGATGGGGTGAACTAGCTTTAAGAGGAAGAAGAGGAAGAGGAGGAGGAGAGAAGGAGGAAATCTTTAACAAGACAAACCATTTTGTAATATTTATTTTTGAGATTCAGAAAATACAGTTTCCTGTCATCCTATCAACATTCTTGGGAAAACTAAGCAAAGGACCAAGATTTAATTACCACTTCTTTTCTTTCTCTTTACAGGTTTCCTGTTTTATTCTTTGTTTACAGATATACCAAGTCTTATGTGTTCTAAAAATACTCCTTCAGCCTTTGTCTTTGCTTATCTTATTTCAAGCATTTTCTTTCTTTTCCAAAATTAACTCCATCGGTAAGAGAAACGAGTGTATGCATGTCTAAGTAAAAAATTAGAATAAAACAAATTAAAATAAACAACAAAAATAAAATCATTTTTTCCCCCTGTCCATGGTGTCTCTGCTATTGCTGCTTCCTGGAGCCAGGACCTTGAAAAAGATTTGGCTCCTAAGCAATGTGATGGTTTCTCTATTTCTTAGCTCATTGTGACAAAGTACCCCACAAAAGCAGCTTAAGGAAGAAATGGTAAGAGAGAAAGGGAGGGGAGCAGAGAAAAATGTATAGTTCAATAAAATCAATTTGAAAAAAGGGGAAAAAAAAGAGGAAGGAATGGTTTGCTGTGTCTCACGGTCTGACGCTATTGTCCGTGGTGGGGAAGGCGAGGAGACAGAAATGGGAGGTGGCTGGTCACATTGTGTCCAGAGTCGGGAAGCAGAGAGAGAGAGGAATTCTGGTGCTCAGCCAGATTTCTTGTTTCTTTTCCTCAGTCTGCTTTGTTCTGTCTGCTCACTCAGTTCCCATTGGGGTGGTTTTCTTACCTCAGGAAACCTTCGTGTAGATGCCCTCACAGACACATCCAGAGGCATGGCTCCTAGGTGGTTCTCAAACCCAGTCAAGTTAACGATGGCAATTAACCAACACACATCTACTTGAACTCCTTTCTACAACAGATGGCACTTGTCCTCTTGCTGTTATACAAATTATGTGTCTTTAAGTTTTTATTTTATATCTACAGTTGTAAATAATATTATATAAGACGTCTATTTTCTTTCTTGACGGTAACATGTATAGTTTTATTCAAGTTGTGTCTACTCATTTAGCTCCTACCCTAACCCTTCCAAAAGATAGCCACTTTCAAAGGCCAGATGTGCTGGGGTGGGACACTCAGGGTCCACGGAAGGGGATCAGCTCCTCACTGCTGGTGCATCCCTAGGTGATGCTGATGCCGAGGGTCCCTAGTTCCCTCTGTGACTGGAGTTCTACCTTAAGGGAGGAGCTGGAACGAAATAGCCTCAGCTTTTCACAAACTCAGATCATCTTCTTGATCAAGTGCACAGTATTCTTCATTTTCCCCAATGCTGGCAGGAGGGTATCTTCTGGGTGATTTCCAAGTGCCCTGGTTTGCCTCACAAGAGTATCCAAGGTGATCCTGAGGACCAGAGCTGCTGTGAGACAAGTACTGTTTGCCTTACCCCAGAGCTCCTTGCTCTCCACCCATCTCGATTCCTGCTTCTCACATAATTATGGCATATTAAAAAATTCAGATTGGCACATTTCCATGGTTTTCATCTGCATTCTGAAAAAATAGCAAAGGACTCTAAATGAGAGCCATGGAATCCCAGGCTGGTTCTAGCTTAGGCTCTTCCAAGAGCCACTCATGAGAAGGATTCAGTGTGATGGATTTGGGGGTCCCCAGGAGACATCGTTAGGGTCGCAAGCTGAGCTGAGGCTGGGAAGGGAAAGTGACCAATGGAAGCTCGGAGGAAAGCAGCTGCTTCTGGGAGATCAGACTCATTCCGCTTGTGAAACCCTGGAGCAACACAAAATAGGCCCCTCAGCCCTGTCCAAATTGAGGCAGGGGAGCTGAGATATTGATGCAACTACTGAGGTGTGCGGGGGCTGCCCCAGGGAAGCGAATCCCCTGACCCTCGAGGCCAGCTGCGCAGGCAGGCTTATGATAACAGAAGAAATTGCAGTCACATTCCAGCAGCTCCTTGCCAGGAGGACTCAGTCCTGTTTATTCTTCCCTGACCGTATCTGCTTGTCAAACGCTCCATGTTACCAGCTGCAGGGAGACTGCCTGACAATGAGACAGCTTGACTCTTACCGGGAGCATCACCTCAATCCAGGGTCTCAGGAAGTTGGAGTGTAAGCAATATCTAACAGGGTGAGGGACCCCCGGCTTGGCATTCCTTGAGACATCATGGAACAGTCTATAGCAATCTCCCTGCGCCCTGATCATTTGCTTTCTTTCCCCAGGAATGTGTGTCAAGGAGATAGATCTGCAGAGAAAAGCTATCCAGAGGGGCTATTTTCAAAGAAACTATTTTAAGGCTACCCTTCCAGTCCACCACATCCTGACACTGGGTATATTTAGTATCTTCCGTAGACAGGGCTAATGGATTTTTAGTTGCAAATCATTATGATTCAAACCACGGCAGTCTTTACTTTTTAATTGCAACTACATTACACACACACACACACACACACACACACACTACATAACACTTTTGTAGCGACCTATATTCATACACAAAAATGCTCCTGATAAAAGCAATTCTTCTGTTGAACTCAGAATCCTTCCCCACTGAACGCTTTGTATCTGTGGGAGGGACCAACGTTGCGGGCTAGCATGTGTTGCCTTCATACTGTGTGTGAAATGCACATGTACTTGGTCGAAGAAAAGAATGCAGGCAAGGTGTTGAAAATTGACAGCCTGAGACAGGGGTAATTTAACATGCCATTCTTTGCCTCTGAGCGCCGCCGAGCACTGCTGATTCGCTGCTCAGAATACAAATTTAAACGTCCCTTCTGTTAATATGGCCTCTTTTCATTCTCTGCATTAATCTCCTTTTGCCAACACAATAAAGACTACAAAGTAGCAAGTTCCAATATCAGGAACCAAAGCCGCAGTTCCGAGACTCATTCTAATGCGGTCCCGCGGGCTGGATCATCTTGCAGATTGAGTATGAATCTGGCAGTCAAAGGTACTGGCCACAAATCACCTCTGCCCTTGGCCACCATTCTGAAGTCCTCCCAAGATCCAACTGCTTCATTCTGAGACTCCAGTCCTGATGTCACAGCCTGCGCTGCGCTTAAGAGTTCTGACTTGAGCTGGACCCTCAGCCTCTGAGGTAGACGCACTGCATCTTCTCCTAAGGTGCGATTCCCAGGAACTGCAGGCTGTGTGCATGGGCAGAGAGGTTAGCACATTAAAGAGGGTAGTAGCCATGCCACACCCCACTCCTCTGGCACATGGTTCCCACATCGAGACTGATGCCACTGTTCTGACAAGGCGTGTCACTCCAATAAACGTATATACGGCAGTTAATCTCTGTAGTCAGCTTGATGTGGTCTGGAATCAACGATGACTTATGCCTCTGGGTAGATCTGAGGACATCTGAGGACGGATTAATTGTGGGGAGAGGACCCTCCCCACAGCATGGGTGGTACTTTCAGCCACAGTCGAGATGAAGAGGTCTGAAGCAACAACAGTTCCTGCTGCCCGTCTTCGCTCCTTGCTGGTGCATGCGTCTATCCCGTGGCGGTGCCTCAGACTTACACTGGCATCAATACCCAGCTTCGTCAAACTTCCAATGTGGACTGAAGGCTGGTGGCTTTCCAGAAATTCTCTAGGCCATCAGCAGCAGGTTGGGACCTCTGAGGTATCTGGTCTCCTGACTGAGCAGCTAGCGGGTTTTCAGCCTTCCTGGGTGTAGGCAGCCATTGTTGGGCCACTCAGTTCTCATCGCGGAAGCCGGCTTAACAAACCCCCTGTGTAGTATATATTCAGTGTATCAGTCTTTCATCTAGAGCACCCTGAATAACACAATCTTTAATAGTATGGTAACAGGGGCTGCAGCTGCTGAGTGTCAGGATGCTGGAGAAATGGCTCTCGGTGTGCTTGGAGCAAGAGCAACACTTTGAAAGGTGAAGATGCATCTCCTACGGACAGGGACGATGGCTCCATGGGTAAAGATCTGTGACATTTAGTAAAGGGGAATATGGACCAAGGATTTACAGCACCCTCCTTTTTCCCTCACAAAGCCTTGGGGCCACACAGAAGGGGACTCCCAAATGCAGCAAAGCTGTTTTTCAGCAAGTAACTATGCCTCTGGCTGCTGGATCTTCTATGTCCACGCTAAATGGGAGTAGATGTAGCTGAGGATAGCCCCGTGGTCACACTCTGGCTTTAGCGCTGACATGTGCATTCCTTCTGTGATCTTGTCTCCTAGACAAGGCCTGGCACAGAAACCCAGATCACTGATGTTGTAGGAAGACCACTTGTTTGTTTCCTGGCTGCACAGACTCCCGAAATAACCGCACAAAAACTGTATTAATTAAATCACTCCTTGGCTAACCCATTTCCATTATTTTATATTTTACCACAAGGCTTGTGACGCACCGTCAAGTTTCTGGCATGTCTGTCTCTGATGGCGGCTCCATGGCTTCTCGAAACTTCACCTCCTTTCTCCCAGCATTCAGTTTAGTTTTCCCTGCCTACCTCTATTCCCTGTGCAGGCCCACAATAGTTTCTTTATTAACCAATGGTATTCACAGCATACAGAGGGCAATCCTGCATCACACTGAACACCAATCTTCAAAAACACAGATACATAAATAAAATACCAACATTGTCTGAGAGTGGAGTGAAACTGGGCTGCATCTTAACGCTGGCCTGCTGTACCCAAAGCTCTGGGCTCTGTCCCGACACCTCCTTACAGCAGGATGCAAGAGGCCCTTCCATGGGATCTTGAGGAGGACAAGGCTGGAGCTTCCCCACAGCTGTCTCAGGTGAGGCCTGTCAGCAGGAGGTGCTCTTTGTATTCTTTCTTTTTTTTTTTTGTATGAGTGGCACGGAGACAAAGGATGTACCAATCATGGAAGAGTTGATATTCTACAGAGATATGACCCTAAACTTTTGAGTCTCTTCAAATTTTCAGATCCTGCTGTGGCTAGTCATCCCGTCTTTAGGATGCTGTCTTTGTTTCTTTGATAAAATACTCTCACAGATGCAACTTGAGGAGGGTTTTCCTCAGTCTCATAGTAAAGGGTGCAGTTCATTATGGTAGGGGTATCAAGGTGGCAGATGTTTGAAACAGCTGGGCACGTCACATCCAGTCAGGAAGCAGAGAGCAAGGAATATGGGCTGTTGCTCCATGAACCTTCCTGCTTAAACAGTCCAGGATCCCAGCTAGGGAACTGGGTAGTCTTTGCATCTCAATTAATGGAATCAAGAGAATCCCCACAGACATGCCCAGGGGCCCATCTCCCAGGTGAGTATAGATTCTGCCAATGAAAGCTAACCATTGCAGATATAAGTGCCCCCAAACACCCTTCAGTAAGTGACAGAGTCTGTGAGTCTTCCCTGTCAGCTAGGCGATTTGTATGACTTCACATGCTGTTTGACAATCACCTTTCACACAGGGGGGAATGACAATGTGTACCCAGGAGGTTGACTCTGAGAATTGAAGACCAAGGGAGGAGTCAACAGGAAGCTCCTTTAGGGGTTGGGGAAGTAACTCAGGTCAGGGGAAGAAGATGTTGCAACAGACCTTTTTTTTTGGGGGGGGAGCAGGGTTTCTCTGTAACTTTGGACCCTGTCCTGGATCTAGCTCTTGTAGACCAGGTTGGCCTCAAACTTACAGAGATCTGCCTGCCTCTGCCTCCCAAGTGCTAGGATTAAAGGCGTGCGCCACCACTGCCAGGTGAGACTTTTAAAAATAGATTTTATGGGGGCTGAAGATACAGCTTAGCAGTTAAGAGCACTTGCTTCTCTTCTAGAGGACCAGGGTTTGATTCCCAGAACCCATATGGCTGTTTGGAACTATCTGTAACTCCATTTCCAGGGGACCTGACTCCTTAGTCCTTCTTCTGTCTCCTTGGGCACCACGGACATACACACAGGCAGAATATCCATACCCATTAAACAAAAATTTTAAAAATAAGTTTTATGTATTTACTTTTTATTTTTAATTTTGTGTTTATTTGTGAGTTTCTGTATATATATATGCATGTGAGTACAGTATCCTTGGAGAAGAAGAGGACGTCAAATCTTCTGGAGCTGGAGTCGCCTGATGCTGGGAGCCGAGCTCGGGTCCTCTGCAAGAGGAGTATGTACCTTAAGTGCTGAGCCATCTCTCTACTTCCAGGAGTCTTTTTTGAGCAGTTAATTTCTGAGGGCAATTGGGACTTTAGTGTTACTGTTCAGGCACCTGATGAGTTGTCCCATTGGGCAGGGCAGGGTAGGGCAGGGTAGGGCAGGATCCTTGCTGCTCACCTAGCAATCGCCCATCCATTTGAGAGCTCTAGAGCCCCTGGGTCTCCAGCAAGCATAGAACATGTGGTCTTCCCAGAAAGCACCCCTCAGTCAAAGTCCAGAAGGGATCCGGGCAGTCAGGGAAGCCACACACATTAGTGGCAGACACCAGCTGTGTGTGTCACATCCAGAACTCTGTGCAAAGAGATAGCATTGCTCGCATGTCTGCGATCTTAGTATAGTTGTGATTGATTTGATGTGAAGGAAAATGAGGCAGAAAACTCTCATGGTGTGCACTGAGCCTGTAAGTGTGGGCATGGAGGCCGGTCCATGTCTCCCCTTCCTTTTCATGTCCAGAGTGCTGAGAAAAGATTCTGTTTGCATTTTGGTTTTGTTCCACTCATATGGTGTGGCAGTGGGAATCTGCCATTCTCTCACCCATCCCCAAGGAAACCTGCAGGAAAACACTAATAAAGTAATCCACACTAACTCAGAATTGAGTATAATAAGGGGTTCTTTATTTAGGGGGAAGTCACAGACCAGGAACCGGATCCAGTATCCAGGCAAGAGAGAAAAGAGCTGGCACACACATGTGCACCTTTTTGGTACCCAAGGACATACCCAACCTGGTCCAGCCTCTCAAAGGCCACTGGCTGAAGAAGGTTCCCCAGCAGAAACTGGAAACTTTGGCCTACAAAGAGAAACGCAAAAGGTCACCATGATGGCGCAGGTCTGGTGTGGTCGCCATGATAGCGCAGGTCTGGTGTGGCCACCATGATG
>LOEQ01002278.1:574127-586507 GCA_001685075.1 Bramus lutescens | reverse complement strand
CGGGGTATAAGCTAGCCGTGCGGGAGCCGGGCGGGATGAAATGCAGGCCTGCTCCCCGATCACTACAGCGGTCCTATTCTGAAGATTCTAAGTAAGCCACTGGCTAAAGGGATCAGAAATTCCACAACAGGTTCTTTCCTTCCACCACACCCTGGCGATGACACTCATGCCTGGTGGAAGATGCCTTCACCTGCTGAGTCTCTTCTCTGCCCTTTATAGTACGTGTCTACAGCGAATCCAAGACCATTTGAAAATAATGCTGTGTCACTCCAGGGCTAGTGTGAGAATGAGATTACAGTCATCCTTTGGACTCTATGGGGGTTGGTACCACCTGTGCATACCAAATCCTGTGGGTATCAAGTCCCTCCTACAAATTTGCACATGCAGCCTACATCCTCCTGGCTTTAATTCTTCTCTAGGTGACTTGCAAGGTCTCATCCAGCTGACTACTGCTTACGTAGTTGCTATCCTGTGTTGTTAGAGAATAATGATAAGAAAACATCTTCCCATCTACAGATGCATGCTCTCCCCTGAACATTTTCAAAGCTTGGCTGTCTGCATGTGAGGATGTGGACCGCACAGATGCAGAGAGCTGGTAAATAATTCTCTCAATTGGCTGGCCCCACAGCATCCTGCCAATCATTTTGCTAGAGTGACCTTTTAAAATATAAATCTGAACCAAAGTCCATGAACTGAAGTGAGATAAAAATAAACTCGGAGTTCTTCAAAGTTGAGTGGGCCAGGGCCAGTACACCACATGCTGTTTGCAAAATGGCTCAAAGAATGCTTCCCCTCCCTTCTCTATACCCTTTGCAGTATGGCTTTCCACTTCCTCTGTGTGTGCCCATGAGCACGTGTGCCCGTGTGTGACTTCGGAGGTCAGAAGACAACCTTCGAGGTCATCCTCAAGTGCCTTCCATCTTTTGTTTGAGACAGGATCTCCCTTACTGGCCTGGAACTTCACCAAGTAGGTTAGGCAAGCTGGTTAGCAAATTCTGGAATTCTGTCTCTGTTATCTTGATTCACAAGCACATACCACAGTGCCTAGCTTTGTATGTAGCTTATGGGGTACCGGACTCAGGTCCTTGAGCCAGCCAGGCTTCTCATCAAGAGAGAGGTGCCCTGTATTTCTCCACTCCTAGAATATAGGACCAATGAGATGTTCACCAATGTGTCCCAAACAGGGACTTGACAAGTACCTGTGCACTCAGGCCAGGATCTTGGTACTGGTACGTAAAGCCTGTGTGTCATCCGAGACACGCACAGTTGGTTTTGTTACAGAGAAATAAAGGACCCTTTGTTTGGGCGCCCTTGCCTCCTTGAGGTCTAAGAAGTTCCTCAAGGACAGTTCCCTCTTCATCCATGGGTCCCTCTGGAGCTGCGACTCCCAAGAGCCCCTATTCATCACAGGCTCATTAGCCACAGTGTCTGTCTTCCGGGCTCTGCCAGCAGACAGCCCTCTGTCCACTGGCCTTCTAATAGCATTAGGAAAACCCTGGCTCCAGCCACTCCTCAGGTCATTCCTACTCGTACATACTCACCAAGCCTTCCGTGTTATTAAAGAGCAGCCAAGACGCAGCTCACTCTCCACCCGCCCCTCTGCCCCCCTTAAAAAGGTTGCAGGAGCCAGAAAATTCATGACAGACGCAGTAAAGAGGTCGGAGATGCAGTTAGACGTCTTCGGAATTCAGACTAGGCAGAAGCCGGAAGTCAGCCTTCCGCACCGGGTGCTGGCAGCTCTGCTCGGCAGGCCCAGCCTCCATCACTCTTGCTTGCTTAGATGCTCCGTTTTCCTGCTCCCAGCTCCAGCTAGGTTCATTCCCATAAGCCTCTGGTACCGGCAGCCGGTAATCACGTATAAAATTTAAAGAACCGATCATCCGAAGAAATGAACTCTAACCCACTGTGCAACACTTCCCGGTCCCCTCTGCTTTCTCCTGGGCTCATCTCTATTTTACTGTTCAGGGCTGCGCTCTGGAGCTGCCTTTTGGTTGTTGTTGATGTTGCTCGAGCTGGGACAGTTCTCTCTCTCCATTTGAGAAGCATGGCCAACTGCCTGCATGAAGAATCTTGACAATTTCAATCTTGCCCCTACCCCATCTTGCCCAGTGTACCCCGAAGGTGAAAGGGCAAAGAGCAAGCAGAGCCTTATTCCTGTCTCATCCAGCCCCAGCCAGATCTGCTTGGGTGTCCGGACATCTGTACCCCAAGATCAGATCAGACCTTGCTTTAGTGTGACTTCATGCTAGTGAGGGCAGCCAGTAAGAAAGCAGGTAGGGAGTACCAAGTCTTCCCAGGCTGGGGCCAATATCAAGATGACGCAGAGATTCAGCCATTACAGCTGTCAGCCCATAAATCCAGCCAGGAGATGTGATATCAGAACCACGGTATTCCGTGTCCATCAGCTAGGATCATTAATTCTGTTGCCTTGGCCAAGTTACTACTAGATCTTGCTGATACTTAGTGTTTGCATCTGTAAAACGGGGGTTGCTAGCAAGTTAAACAGATGACAACAGTAAGGCAATTGTCCCCAAAACACTCAGCCAAATATATTGCTGTCGTTCATCTTGAAGACATCAAATGTGAATGAAGCAGTCAGGACCAGGGATGCAGGCTTAGTCAGGACCAGGGATGCAGGCTTAGGACTGGGCAGGAGGAGTCAGGCTCATATGTGACTCCTTTCTTTGAAGAATTCTACCTCTGGAAAGTTCTGAATTATTGGCCCCTGATTTTCTGTACATGTCCTTGACAGGACCTGGATGACAACATTTGGCTACTTCCTGTGCCAAAGGTCAATTGATGGATGACCTTGAGGCCGAAGATGACCCTCGGCAGATCCCAGAAACGTCTCTCTCTGCTTTGGTCTTTGAGTACAGGTTATGAAGTTTCTAGTGTTACAAGTGGGGCTTTTGCCCTCCAGCACAAGTTTGCCCAATAAACATAAATAAATAAATGAAATCAAACAGCCCGTCTTAGAATTGTGAGGGCAAGAGAGGTACAGGCGCCATTTCATTCATTAGCAAAACCATTCCTGGTTATTATCTTCAATACTCAGACTGAATCTTTATCACGATTTAATCTACTCCACTCGTTCTTTATGGGGCAAGATTTGATTCAGAAATCAGGTCAATGATTTCAAGACTGCTGTTTGTTGACAAAGTGCCTTGTTTTAAAAAGCGCACCTGTGTTCTTGTTGTACGATAGACAAATGTTTATTCAGCCCAGCTAGGACAGATTGAAGACATGATTCCAACCGAGCCTAGCCTGATGGGCCAGGGAATTAACTACAGTCACCAGAAATCCCACCCCAACAAGGGTGATTCCTGAAAGCTGTATCCCTGGAGCTTCCAGCCCAAAGAGCATCTCCAGGAGAGCGTTCAGACACCAACTCCCACACCTGCAATTGATTAATACTTCAGTGGGGCTTCGCTAATTTTGTAGCTTTCTGCGCCTTGTGAGCCTCCCTCCTCCCTTCACAGAAATGATTTCCTTTGGAGGAAAGAGGTAACACACTTCTTGTTCCAGCATGGTGTTTAGCCCTCCTCCCTTACTTTCTGATCTGGCTAGGGGCCACATGCTGAGCCTAAGCCCAGAACTCTCTGTGTGGTGGAGACTGTGTGAGGAGAAACCTGGATGCCTGGCTGGACCCACTGAGCCTCCTTTCAGCTGTAAACCCTTAAAGAGCCCCAGGATTGATGGTTGGCTGGTACGCCATCTCCCACAGGAGTTGTAGAGAGAGAGAGAGAGAGAGTCTCTCTCTCTCTCTCTCACAAATTTTACAATAACCCAAAAGCCACTAGCTCAAGGTGGCCATCAAGTTTCTGGGACCCTGACTCTCTGAGCATAGATAGGCTCAGTCATTCTCAAAAAACGCCCCAATGTTCCCAGATCAATAGGTGATGTTTGGGGTGAGTGAGGGCACCCTGAGTCCCTCCTGCTTCAGTCTCCTTTTTCATTCAGGATCCACCTTCTTGGGAGAAAAGGTGAGTGATACTGACCAGGATGGTGAGGCTCACCCCAGGATGCAAAAGGCTCATTAAAACCAAACCAAAACAAAAAAACCCTGAAAACAGAGGAAGAAGAAGAAAAAGGCCCTTGATGAGTCAGGTACACATGAGTCAGAAGCACAGGAAGAGAGTACGTCTCAAATCGAGTACGCTTAGACGCTAAAGGAAATGGTGCTTACCGAAGTTCCTTGTGATTTTTCAAACTTAGATCAAGAACAATAGAGAAATCGTTCCAGATGTTCACCGAGACTGGGGAAGGAGCCAGAGAGCAGCCTGCAGAGTGCAGAGGGAGGGGCAGGGGGAGGGAAAGAGGAGACAATGAGACAGGGGGATGGCCGCTCTATGCGCCCAGTTCCCCGGGAAAGTACTCACCGATGTGGGAGGACTCAGATAGAACCTGCTGTGGCCGGATGTGCTGGTCTCCACATTAGACGTGACCAGGGTAGAGGTTTAAATCTGCCCAGTGCTGAGCAGACTCTTTCCATTCTTTCTCCACGCACTTGGGATTCTTAAGCAGTTCTTTACAGTTTGGCATTGTCTTCCAAATTGACAGTCTGGTCATGCTGATTTATTTATCATCAAATACGCATCTTTTCTTCTCCCTCTGTCTTTTTGTCTTTTGTTCCTTACTGACCAGAAACGGCTGGAGAATGCAACGGGTGAGCATCTGCCAGTCACAGAAACAGAGTCACACCAGGCCCCAGCGTCTCGTCTCTCGTAGCATTTATTATTTTCACAAAGAGAACACTGTGGCTTTGTGGAATCCTCCCGGATAGGTTTAAGCTATCAACAGCAGCGGCAACAACAAAATCTGCTTCTAGTGGGCTTGCTGCACAGCATGAAGACCTGAGTTCAGATCCCCAGACCCCATGTAAAAACTGAGCCTGGTGGTGTACCCATAATCCTAACCCTGGAGAGGTGAGATAGGAGGATCTCAGGGGCTCTGGCTAGGAGACCAGCTAAATCAGCTAAGTTTCAAGTCAGCAAGAGATCCTGTCTCAAGACAAAAACAGGGTGAATGACTCCTGAGGAACAACACCCAAGGGTGATCTCTGGCATCCACACATGCCCTCCTCCCAACATACATATGTGCATGAACACACACACACAAATAAATAAAAATTAACAAACAATAAAATATTAACTCCCAGCTGGGCAGTGGTGGCTCACACCTCTAATCCCAGCGCTCAGGAGGCAGAGGCAGGAGGATCTCTGTGGGTTCGAAGCCAGCCTGGACTACAGAGCAAGTTCCAGGACAACCAGGGCTACACAGAGAAATCCTGTCTTGAAAAAAAAAAATTCAAAAAATGAAACAAACAGACAAAAAAGAAAACCCTCAACAAACAAAAAAATTAAAAACCAAAACTCCTGCTCCCCAGTAGTACAAAAACCCTACTGGCTTGCCGACATTAAAATGTCTCAGATGGAGCAGTCACCTGGGCACACATATCTTAAGATCTCATTATGGAATGCCCTTGTGCTCAGAACTAGCAAACCAAGACTCCAGCTTTTAAAGCTCTCAGTCTGGTAGGGACGGACAGGAGAGAAACCATCAGCCATCACAGACCACGCCAAGTGTTAGATCAGAAATTGTGTGTGGTGTGGTAGAGCCCAGGGGAACTGGGGAAGCCCTCTGCTCCCCTGTCTGTGTGGGAAGCGAATTCAGGTAGGCTGGAAGAGCAGGTGGCACGCTCAACCCTGGAGCTATCACTATAGCCCTATGGGGTAAGTTGTTCCACGATATCAACCTGAGGCCCTCTGCATCTTTAAAATGCTTTTATTGAGATGCGGTTTATTTATCACAACACTTACCGTTTTGCAATGATGTGGGTTGCAGTATACAAATGTTCATCCATTTACAGAGGGGTTGTCCTGATAAACCAATCAAAAGTTGAAAATATTGTAAACCAGGAAGATATTTCGCATGACTGGCAGCAAGACATGGCCACAGGGTCCTGTGACAGGGAACTGTGTCTAGCTATGGCTGCCCAGCAGGTAAGAATGTGTGGCCCCACACACGGCTAGTCTCAGAAGATGTCAGACTCCACACTTTAAAATGGGATGTTCAGTTAACCAGGTAACACTTCAGGGGAAGATTTCATAAGTTGGGGGAGAGGCTTCCAAGTTTACATGCATTGCAGCACACTCTATACCACTATTATAGATTATTATTCTTTTTTATATGTATGCGTGTGTTGTCCACATGTGTATTTATATATTACATGTGTACTTGGTGCCCACAAGGCCAGAGAGGGTGTTAGATCCCCTGGAACAGGAGTTTCAGTTGGTTGTGAGATGCCAAGTGGGTGCTGGGAATCAAACCTGAGTCCTCTAGAAGAGCAGCCAGTGCTCTTGAACACTGAGCTCCACCCCTGACAGCTTTGCATATAGTCTCATGTCCTTTGTGTGTGTGTGTGTGTGTATGATTTTGTATACCTATAATGTCTTGGAACCACAAATCAGAGAAAACATGTTATTTGTCTTCAGAGACTGACTTAATTTCTTTAATATGATTATTGCCAGTTACATCCATTTCCTTGTAAATAGCATAACCCAATTCTTAATGAAAATAATTCTACTGTGTGTGTATCACATTTTCTTTGCTCACTCCTTTGTTGGTAGACATCTAGGTCACATTTATTTATTTTTGTTCATATTTAGTCTACACTACTTTTCTATTATCATTATTATTCACACTTATTCCTATTTTTTTGTTGTTCTCACATTATGAATAAATTTCAAAGACTGAGACCCTAAATGTTTAGATATTTCACATCTCCCACAAAAAAGAAAAAAAAAGCTATTACAAAGGCACATTCATTTAAGGACAAAATCTGATTTTAACTAAAAGTTTTATACCCCTTAGTTGAGGGCCCAACCCAGCCCATTCCTGGTTCTTGGGCATCAAGTTTAGAGTCATTTGGTTGGCACATAGTAACAGGATCGGATGGGCTCAGATCTTGTTGGGTAGGTTCTGGATGTCAGAGACCAGTTGTTATTTCCAGGAGAGAAAAATCTGTTGTTGTGGCTTGAATACGAAATGTCCTGTGGGCTGGTGTGTTTGAACACTCGGCTCCTAGCTGGTGCTGTTGTAGAACTGGCGGAATCTGAGATTTATGGGAGGAGGTGGAAATACTGAGATGGGTCCCCAACATTATATTGTCTGTTGTGGGAAGTCCTTCTGTGTATGTGTTGCTTTTATTGGTTAATGAATAATGAAGCTTCTTTTGGCCAACGGCTTAACAGAATATAGCCAGGCTGGGAAAGATATATACAGAGAGGAGGCAGAGTCAGGGAGACGCCAAGTAGCTGCCCAAGGGAAAAGATGTGAGCTGTTAGTTGGAACCTTGCCCGTAGGCCACAAATCTGGTAAAATATACAATAATGGAAACGGGTTAATTCTAGATGTAAGAGCTAGCTAGCAATACGCTTATGCTATTGGCCAAAGAGTATTGCAAATAATATAGTTTCTAGGGGATTATTTCGGAAGTCTGGTCAGCTAGGAAATGAGCAAGCAGCTTCTGTCAACAGTCTGTGGCCTCTTTCTGTAGGGCTCCTGCTTCCTTCCTCTTCTGCCACAGATTCTGCTTGGGCCACCTGGATGCTCTGCCCAACACCTGAACCAAATATCACGGGGCCTCAGAAAGAATGATCCCAGAAGACTCTTCCCGTAAGTTGCTCTGGTTTTAGTAACTTTTCTTATTGTGATAAGACACTCTGACCAGAGCAACTTATAAAAGAAAATGTTTAATTTGAGGCTTACGGTTTTAGAGGGTTAGAGTCCACAATAGTGGAATAGAGGCATGAGGCAGATGAGAGCTCACATCATCGTCCCCAAGCAGGAGGCAGAGAGAGTTAAGTGGAAATGGCAGAGAATTTTTCCCCTATGGCAATAACTGCTCACTGCCATCCAGAACCCACAAGATAAGACCTGAGCCCACCAATCCTGTGCCTCAAAGCCCACCCCAAGTAACACACACTCTTCAACAAGCCCATATCTCCTAATACTTCCTAAATAGTTCTACCTAGTGGGGACCAAGTATTCAAACATAAGAACTTCTGGGGCAGGGGAGATATTCTCGCTCAAACCACCACAGCCACCAAGGTAGCCCCAGTGTGTCTGAGCTGAGACATAGCCTGCACTTAAGAATTTAGAAAGCCCAGCTGCTCTGGAGGAGCCCCCGTGGGACCAACTCAGGATGTCTGGAAGGGAGTTTCCCCGTGGGATCCACATTCAGAGACAAAACAGCATTGACTTGCCTTTTCCTTGATGGAATGGGTTCTGCCCGAGCATCCTCCTTCCTTCTCCAGATCTGCCCCCAAATGCCTCTGTCTTTGACACCAGAGCTGTGAGCTGCTCATCCCTTCTCTTCTCACTCGGTGTTTAGGTGCCATTAGTCCACCTTGCTGGGTACCATTAAAACTACATAGTAAAGGTAAGCTTAGTTTATAAGGGCATAAGACTTTGTGATGAAGCCCTGGAACATGTGGCCTTCCATAAAATAGGAAATTTTTTAAATGGTTTCTTTTTTAAGTAAGAATTTAATTTTAAAAATAAATATAGACTGGAAACTTAGCTCAACTATGTATTTGTGTTTAAATGTGCCACTTATACACAGCCATGTATTTCTATATATGTGTGTGTTTATATGTGCCACTGATGCACAGCCACGTATTTCTATATATGTGTGTGTTTATATGTGCCACTGATGCACAGCCACGTATTGCTTAATGGAAAGGATGCCTAAGAAAAGCATCACTGGCTGAAGTTGTCTCTGTGTCAACATTGCAGAGCACATACCTCAGCCAAGATCATTGTGATGTCCCTAAGTGATGCTGGAGAGGGTGGGACCACTGCTGTAGATGCGTGGCTGGTTACAACCAAGATAAATTCATGTGGCTTGCACTTATATAAATATGCTCATGTAAAGATGAACATGTATGATACATGTTTGTACATGCATTATCTGTATATCTTCACTTGGCAACTGATCACTTGGTCTGCCACCAGCTTTTAGGTATGCTCTCCTGACTCTTTCTCTGCATTGTGGAGACATAGGAAGGAACAATTTCAGGTGCTGTAGATTGGCTAACCTCCTCCCACACACCAGTCTTCAGTGTAAAGGTGTAAAAGTATTCATACCAAAGCATAGAAGAAATAAGAAAATATTACAAAATATGACCCACACCAGGCACTCTGTGCATAAAGATGCTGGAGCTCTCAAAAGCATAACCAAAGTCAGCTGACAGGAGAGAAAATAACTTCAGATGCATGAGAGAAACATCTCAAGCCAAGGAATCTATACTTTCAAGTTACTAATCAAGCCTGAAAGCAAATATCTTTAAATGAACACATCGTCCAAAAGTTGCTTCCACAGCAACCACTCTCGAGACACTGGATGAGCTCAAGCAAGCGAAGGGAGAAAACGGGGAAGAGAAGAAGAAAGGAAAACAGATCCAAGTGAGAGACACCAACCAGAATGGTCATGGAGGAAACCCTGGGTGAGTCTACACTCAGCCTAGTACAATAGTTATCGAATGGAGAGCTACAAAGAGAGACTACAGAACACAGAGAACATCTCCCTGCATGGCCACTTAATAAATGTTATTTTCAGACATTTTATAGAGCCACTGAAGATATGAAGTAGATGGGAAATCTTGAGGCAATGATAAACTCCAGGAAATTCAAAAATTTATAAGAGATGAAAAGATGCAATCACCTCCCTGCTTCAACAATGACTAACATTTATACGAAATGTAAGGGAGCTACTACTCTTGTCTAACCTAAAAGGAAGTTTGTGGCTTATTTCTTTATTTTTTTAAAGGTTATATATGAAATTTTATGTGTGTACATTCACTCTTGCAGGTGCCTTCAGAGGCCGGAAGAAGGCGTCCGATTCCTTGGAGCTGAAGTTGCAGGTGGTTGTGAGCCTCCTGTCCCACACAGGTGCAGAAAACTAAACTTGGGTTCTCTGGAACATGGTTTTTATTGTTATTTTTGTTTGGTTTGTTGTCTTATTTTTTTTAGATTTATTGTTTATCAACAGAACATTTCTAACACTGATAAATCAAGAAATTGCAATATGCCCTTGTGATTTAGACAGGGCAGGACGGGTACTCAGGACAGCAGCTGAACTAAATGACTGCCCCTGGAGTGTGGGGGAATAAAGGAATTATACGGCTTTATTGCCTTGTTCTCAGTCAGTGCCCGTTCACTAAAGGAAAATAGCTAAACAACAACAACAACAAAATGTGGCACTCAATAGGAAAACCAAATGGAGTCAACCTTCAAAATGCACCGTGAGATCCTGAAGTCGTAGCTCCAGTCCATTTATCTGGCTGGTGACATTGTTCACAGCCTTCCCATAAGCTCCTACAGTGTACCCTCCTCCAAGATATTTGCCCTGCATTTGTGAAAACACCAGACTTTGGGGGTGGGGAGAACACAGGTGTGCAGAATTCCAAACAGCTTCTATGGGGGAAACACCATGGCAGACCACGCACATGGTTTTTTTTTGTTGTTGTTGTTGTTTTGTTTTTTTTTGCACTACGGGAAAATGCTCAGATTTGGTTGGAGAGACTTAAAATCATTAGTGTCTATATTAGTGTCAAATGTGTTATCCACAGTGTTTTCCAGAGGAGAAGTGTGTGTTTCACAAACAAGCAGGCAAGGGAAAGGAAGGAGCCAGGAAGCCAGAAAGTGTGACTCAGATCGCTGTGAACTTTAGTTGGGCGGCCCTGCCAACTCACTGCTTGAAAGGGAATGCTCATCCCAAACTCTGTTGCTTCTGAAAGACCTTTGATGTTAATCTCACCCAGGAAGGGAGACTTCATGGCCATTGCATGTCAGGGGAGACCTTCTGCTTGGTGCTGGCTCAGACTGGAGCTGTGGCTCCGCTCATCAGAGCACATCCCTAGCTGACTACTTATCCTCAGGCCCTTTCCCAGCACTTCCTAATGCTTGTGGATTCCTCAGAGCTGATCCAAATCCCATAAGGCTGCTGAGATGAGAGCAGTACATTGGCTCATCAGAGCTGCAGAGCGCTCTCCAGCTGGGAGATTTGCAGAGAAGCCCAAAAGCGAAGACGAAGTTTGATTTGATAAACGTGTATTGGGGGCCAACTGAGCTATTTTGCAGGAAGATTTGAGATTGAGCCTCAGAGACCCTACTATTCCATCATAACTCTCGCCCTGGCTCCCTCCNCTCTCTCCCTCCCTCCCTCCCTTCCTCCCTCCCTTCCTGTCTCCCCCTGCCTCCTTCCTTTCTTCCTTACTTTCCATGTGTACATACAAATTTGTGTGGGTGCCCGTGTGTGCACATTTATCTGGAGGCAATTGTGAACCTTGGGTATCATCCACCTTGCTTTTAAAGACAGGGGCTCTCACCAAGACCTGGATGGTTAGTGGGTCCCAGGGCCCCTTCCCCTTTTAGTGTTTGCTCCAGGCTAGGATCACAAAGCACACCAGGGAGCCCAGCCTTAGGTAGATTTTTAAGATGAAACTCTGGTCTCTGTGTCTTCACACACAAGGACCTTGCCCACCGGACATTTGTCCTCCAGGCTTGTCATTGCTCCAGTCTGCAGAATTACAGAGACCCCACCCTGTGTCCTAAGCAGAACAATGAAAGGAACAGGTCACCTCTGGCTTCTTAGGCCAATCTGAGAGAAGTGGGTTGTGTCCACCAGAAGTTAGGAAAGAGCCTGTGTGTTGAGGGTTGGGTTATTCCTTTAGAAATGCTTTTTGCCAGTTTTACATGTCTTAAATACAAATCAACCTTCAAAGGTTTTATTTTTAATTAAAAATGTTTAATTGACACACTAGTAGTTAAACAAATTTATTGATAATATGCTTTGTTTGTTTGTTTGTTATTCGAGACAGGGTTTCTCTGGGTATCTCTGGCTGTCCTGGAATTTACTCTGTAGCCCAGGCTGTCCTTGAGCTCACAGAGATCCACCTGCCTCTGCCTCCCTGAGTGCTGGAACTAAAGGCGTGCGCCACCATGCCGCCTGGTTGATGATAATGATTTAATGGCATCCTTATAAAAGGGCTTTCAGTCCGAGCTCCAGATGGCACTCAGAGCTGTTTGTTTGATATTTGGGTGCCCATGTGATACACCTCACTTTTCATTTTCATGGCTCAAACCTTTCAACCTTACATTTTTTTCCTCTGTGAGTTCTTCCTTTCCCCTTCTAGAACATGCCATCCCTCCAAGGGAAGTCCACTATCCCCCACAGTATTTTGGTTGTCTATCTGGTGTTTCAGCTTCTGGGATAGGGAGTGGGATGCTTACCTGTAGTGATGAGGGGAGAGCAGGCCTGCTTTTCGTCCCGCCCGGCTCCCGCACGGCTAGCTTATACCCAGAAATAACAACAC
>LOEQ01002278.1:532407-550416 GCA_001685075.1 Bramus lutescens | reverse complement strand
TCTCTCTCTCTCTCTCTCTCTCTCTCTCTCTCTCTCTCTCTCTCTCCCCACCATGTGTTCATGAAAGCCAGAACAGGATTTATGTATCCTTCCTCATTCTCCATCTGTTTCAGTCAGGGTCTCTCCCTAAACTCAGAGCTCACGTTAAGGCTGGAAGCCAGCCAGCCCCAGGGATCCTCCTGTACTCACTGTCCTGGGAGCTGGGGTTATAGGTGTGCACAGGGACTCCTTATCCTGAATGCTAGAATATAAACTCTGGTCCTCAAAACTGTACTCTCAACTGCTGAACCATCTCTCCAGCCCTGCATCCTTTCCTTGTGGGATGCTCTATTCCTACTCACCCTGCTCAAGTGTGTTGCTAAATCACTTCCTGACAGGTATTTGGTCAAAGCCATGAGAGGAAAAGCTAATATCTGAGACAAGCAAGGCTTAAGTGTTGGGAAAAAATGGAAAAAAAAATAGAGACCAGAGCAAAGCAGATGAGGCAGGAGGGCCGGCGTGGTCTGCTGGATCACTAGGTGTTTGGCACAGCACGGAGGAGAGTGACTGGTCCAAGGGGTACAAGAAATGGCCCTGCTGGCCTTCTGATCATTCCCCTGTGTGCTGCATTAAGGATTGGCACACAGCTCAGTTTCCCACGTTTAGTGCAGACTTCTACAAGCCCGGAGAAAGATAGCCACAGAACCACAGTCACTCTGGGTCCCTGCTCTCTTCACCTTTCCCCTGCTTCTGGAGACCAGGGGTGTTTCCCCTCCCTGCAGGTCTGTCTTTTCAAGGATGTCATATGAATGGAAACATAGAGGATGGACGACTTCACGAGGTACAAGTGTGATCCCTCCTTGTCACGCAGGCGTCCGCTGTTCCATCCACCCTTCCTCTTTCCCTCTGTCCAGTTGCAGGGCATTTGTTTTCAGAGGGGTTTTCTCTGTCTTTTTCACCTTTACTCCAGATACTTTCACTGTTCCTGAGGTCTGAGAAGAGGCGTCACCAGGCTCTATTGCCCCGTGATGGATGATGTTGTTGCTTACTTGATGCTGAGTCCTAGCACAGGGCCTGGGAGACTTCTTGGTTCTTATTGAGCATCAGCAGGCAGTGGGCAGACCCGTGTCCACGAATCTCCAGAGTGGAGCCTTGGGAGTCTGTGCTGCTCCCAGTTCTAGAGGCGAGAAGAGGAGACGGGAGCGTGTGATAAACTGAGGAGGAGGAGGAACATCAAAGCAGGTGGCCCTCACAAAAAAGAGCAGGGTGGATGGACTCTCCTTAGAGATGAGGTAGAAATGGCTCCGCCTCAGGGCAGCCAGGATCAGGGATTTTCAGCCTTTCACTACTTTAAAAAGATATACAATTATAATGAAGTAATTAACTGCTTTGTAATTAAATACCAAAATAATTAAATTTGAAATTAAACACGATAATATCAAGTTGTTCAGACAGGATTTATTAGTGTCTTAATCTGATAAATCATTTTTATTATGATCAGGATTAAGTCTTAGAGGGAGGGCACCACAAAAGAAACAGTTTTTGCACTCTTCTGAGAAAGACTGCCCAAGGCTTTGAGTCCTGCCTGTTAAAGACTGCCCGAAAGCCTGGGTTGGAGGAGAGAACTGTCTGTTTTCCCTTCTCCTTTCCCTCCCCTTCAGGTCTCCTGCAATCCACGCTGGCCTCAAATTTTTTTGTACAGATTAGAATGACCTTGAACCTCTGATCCTCCTGCCTCCCCCTCCTGAGTGGTGGGATTATGAGTGCCAATCATCAGGTCTGATTTATGCTGAGCTGGGAATGGAACCCAGCATTCTGTGTGCACACAGGCATTCTACTAACCAAGCTACACGCCAGCCCTGCATAAATTGTTCTTGAAGAGTTTTCTGATATTCATATTTAAACTGTTGTGTACTTGGATTTTGAGAAGTAAATGGTGCTTCCTCACAGGAGGAGGAATAGAAGCTAAAAACATAGGAAATTAATAACTATCGATGGAACAACAAATACTTAGTGTCTGTTTGTTGCAAAATACCATTTTGGAAAATTCCAAAATAGGCAGAGATGCATGAAACACAGTCTCTTCTCTCCAAACACAGACTTCATGTAGCTAGGAGAAAAAAAACAGCAATCGAGAATTAAGTGATAATAGACAGGTTCTCCACATGGTTAATTTCCCGTGTTGACTTGGCTGGGCCAGCCATCGGACCCAAACACTACTGTAGATTAGATGTTTTTATAGAGATACCTCTCTAAGATGAGACTATCACTGTAATCAATAGAAGCTGAGTCAAGCTGCTAACCTGCCAAAGTGGGTGGGCCTTCCCCCAGTAGTTGAAGGTCAGAAGGAGAAAAGCCTGACCTCTCTGAAGAGCATAGGATTCTGTTGGAGACTCTCATGGGCTTGGGCTGCAGCTTTTTGGGGTCCCTGGCCTCTAAAATCATGGAAGACAAGTTTTTACATTTCTCTCTCCCTTTGTTCTCCTCCTTGTTTTTTCCCTTTGGTTCCTGCATCTCAGCCTCGGGGTAGAATGGCCAAGGACATTCCTGTCTCTTTGAGACTCTGTCATAGCAACAGGATGTTGGTGGGTGGGTGGGTACCCTAACAAACCTGCAGACTGCGTACACAAATATCCTACAAGTCTCAGTTTCAAAATAATAACTGATAATATTGTTCTAATGGCCTGTTTGTGTTCAGGGGTCACTTCTTTCAGGGGTCTGAATGTAACTGGCCCCCATAGACTCACAGGGAATGGCACTATTGGGAGATGTGGCCTTGTTGGAGGAAGTGTGTCACTGCAGGTGGACTCTGGATTTTCAGAAGCCCAAGCCAGGCCCAGTGGCACTCTCTTCCCACTGCCTGCTAATCTGGATGTAGAACTCTCAGCTGCCTCTCCAGTGCTGTCTTTGTACCACTGTACTGCCCACTATGATAACAATGGACGGAACCTCTGAAGTGTAAGCCACCCCGGTTTAAGTGTGTTCCTTTATAAGAGTTTCAGTGGCCATGGCGTCTCTTCACAGCAATAGAAACCCTAAGACACTTCTGCCTTGCACAGCAGGGTGTCTCATGCCTCACCCCAGGTCTAGCCTGGCTACTCAGAGCCTGACCTCAATGACTCTAGTCATTGAGTGGGGACAATGAACAGGACCGGAATGTGGCAGGGTGGTGCTGGGAAGACAGCCCAGCTTCTCTGATGATCCCGCATGACCTTGAAGTCCTTGGCCTCTACCTCTTCTAAGCCTGCTAAGGATGGCAGTTGCTGTTCAGTGGCACAGGCCTCAGGTTTCATTTACAGCACAGAAAACAACAACAACAAACCAAGTATGTGTCTGTAATCTCAGGTTCCTGGAAGGCTGAGGCAGGAGGGTCACAATCCCAAGGCTAGCCTGGGCAACTTAGTGAAGCCATGCCTCAAAACAAAAAAATAGAGGACTGGAACCATTGCTCAGTGGTAGAGCAGTTGCCTAGCCTGTGCGAGGCCCTAGGCTTAATCTCCAGCGGTGCACGCACGCGCGCTCACACTCACACACACACGGCAAGTGTTTACTTGTAGGAACGTTCTGGGTTGGGTGACCTCCTGGGTTGGGGGTTCCATGAACTCCCAAGCTGTTACATCTCAGCTCAGTAATAATGAAAAATAAGAGCACTGGACACTTGGACTATTGAAAGCAGTTTCTTCTCTGACATTGCAAAGCCAGGTATTGGCCTGGAATCGAGGCATGCTCACTGAGTGCGGAGGGAGGACAGTTTTGACCTCTGAGTGCATGACACATCCACCCTCTTTTGAATACTTTTACCCACCATCCAGGTCCTAACTTTCCCTCTGTAGCTTCCGCTTGCCTTCTTAACAAAAACCAGGTGTGGGTCATCTCGGCCTCCTGTTTCTGTTAGGGCTCACCAGAGGAAGGACCTTACAGGCAAGGTTGGCTACTGGGAGTTTTTACTCTGTAGTAGGTTGCTGGGGAGGGGAGGCATCTTGAGCAGAGTCTGAATGCAGGGGTGGTGGGCAGCTTCCCTAGCAGGCACCAGCAAGGTTTAGCATCTTCCATTTGTTTGTGTCTGGGCTGAAGCTGGCTCAAGGCACTTTTGAAAACAAACATCAGATTTTATTTCTAACAGGTGTCAGGTGACTCCAGCAGTCTATGGAGAGCCAGGGAGGCCTGGGAGGTAACCCCAGTTCTTGTGGGGTGTGCCAAGGGGACAGGAGGATGAACTTGGTGGGCCGGATGATTACAGGTGCCTTGAACATACATTTCCATCCACAAGTTACAGAAGAAGAAAGAAGAAAAGAGAAAGACAAGGACACAAGCTAAGTTCCCATGGTGCAGGCTGCCAGTGAAGCCCAGCAACGCCAGAGACCTGGGCTGAGTAGACCCACAGGGCTGAGAACTGGACTTGGGGACTACACTGCTGACCTTCCAGTGTGTCAATCTCTGCAGTCTTCAGAGAAGTCCTGTAACCTTTCTTGGGAAGGCTGGGTCAAGGTCACCTGATGACGATTTAGGGGGATTGGCCGGATTTGCAAGGCCTGGGGAAGCTGGTCCACTCAGTTTATAATGGCACTGGTAGGCAGGCCTGCTGGTGCCCACCTGCAATCCCGGCACTCGGGAGAATGAGGCAAGAGGATTTTGGGTCTGGGGCCACCTGAGTTACATCCCAGGCCTGTCTAAGAAACTGCTAGCTCCTCTGTCTTCACATAATATTTCCCACACTTTACAACCTGAAACAAGATGGTGAACTGAGTTTAGTATTTGTATTTTCCTACTTCTGTGTTTTGTGCAATAAATATGCCTATATAATTGCAATAAAAATATCTCAAAATAGTCAAAGCATTCCAGAAACCGTACAGGGTGAAGCCCAGAGTGGCATCTAAAAGCGGTGGTGAGCAAGGAGGAGTTAGGTGTTGAAATAATGGCTGAGGATGATCTGCATGGGAACTACAGAACAGCTCAACTGGGAAGAAGCCACCACGCCTTCAGAGAGCCCAGGAACCGAAAAGAAGGTATTCCCCTGCCAGCTAATTCATAATGCAAGCGAAATTGGAGCCGCACAGAGAAGCGTCAAATCACCTGAAAGAGGCAGGAGGGCTGCAGCGTAGCTCACTGTGGCTGGAGGAACGAGAGGAGGAGGAAGACTGTGTGTGTGCGTGTATGTGCATGCGTGTGTGTGTGTGTGTGTTGTGTGTATGCTGTGGGTCTCTCTGTCTCTCTATATGTCTGTCTCTGTGCATGTGTCTCTGTGTGTGGTGTGTATCTCTGCATGTATGCCTGTGTCTGTGTGTGGTATGTGTATGTTTCTGTATGTGTGTGTCTGTATGTATTGTGTGTGTGTCTGTGTGTGTTGTTATGTGTGTGGGGTGTCCATGTGTATCTGTCTGTGTGTAAGGGTCCTAAACCCATCTATGCATCTACCCTGCAGGGAACAGGAGGCCAGAGATGTAGCCTTAGTGTCCTCCCCAGAAGGGTGACAGCCACTTCAACTCTTACGGGATGAGGTTCAGAGCAGCCCACAGTTCACTAACCAGCACTTGCAGGCAGGATTTGGACTTTCTGGCTGCCTATGCTGCTATGGGCAATGTGGGGGAGCTGGCATTCAGCACTTGTAAGCAGAGTAGGGTCCTGACCCATGAAACCCCATCCCCCATCCTTTGCTTATCACCATGGTACAGACTGGTGGACAATGAATCCATACAGCTCTGTGGAGAGTGGAAGCTCACCCCGCTAACACAGTTTACAGACGTTTCCCTGCGTGGAAAGCAAGAACTGCTGAGTCTCTGACATGAGGTCTGTTCCGTCCTGGAAACATGACAATAACCAGCTGGGATTTTGTAAAGAGCACATCTATCCAGGCACTCGGTCACCCCTGAACCTGGTACCTTGGCACCACACTGTGCTGGCAACACCTTAGTGCTTTCTCTTTCAAGTACCTGAAAGCCACTGATCTTATGTGTTAGGCGCCTGCACTGCGGGACTGACCATCCTTCTGCCTCACTGCCAGGACTAAACACTGCTCACACTCCCGCTAAGGGCTGACTGACTGGTGTCACAGGCCCTATCTGGCCTGCAGTATCGTTCAGCTGTGTCTCCCATGCTCTCCCGACCTCTCCAAAGGAAACAGTTCCCCATATGGGGACCTTGGCTACTAGAGAGTGTGTGCTGGTGATCCACAAGGCAATGGACTCCTCTACAGTTCAGAGACAGCTCCTCGAGCTACCGGGATGGTCTCGCACCTCACCTGATCTGCAGACGACAATTCTGGATCACCACCTGTCTGTTTGAAATCAGCCCCTGCCTGAATTCTAAAGGATGTACTTTAACCATTGGGCCACACAGAGGCTTAGAAAGTCCACACCTGCTCCCCACTCCCCAGCCAAGGGCACCTCCCTACTGCAGGGGCTTCAGTCCTGTTTTGTGGGTCTCTTCCCCTAGAAATAATGAACGTGATTATTATTATTGTGTGTGTGTGTGTGTGTGTGCATGCACATGTGTATGGGGGGCCAGAGGACAACCTTGGCTGCTATTTCTCAGACTCTGTCCTCAATTCTTCTTGGTCTTTTGGTTTGGTTTGGTTTTGAGGCAGAGTTTCACACTGGTTTGAAATTTACCAATCTGGCTAGGCTGGCTAATCAGTGAGTCCCAGGAACTGGCCTCTCCACCTCTCAAATGCTGGGATTCAAGCACGTTACAGCTCCCTGACCCCACCCTCACAGGTCCTGGGGTTCAAACTCAGGCCCCTATGCTTGTAAAGCAAACACCTAACCACTGATCTGTCTCCTCTGCCTCTTCTCTTTTATCATTGACTTCTTTTTCAACAGACTAAGGCTTGACTTGGGCAGACCCAAGAATAAAAAATGATTGAGGACGGTGTATTTTTGGAGAGATTTGTATCTCTCTTTAAATGAAAAGACTAAGCGTCTGCCTATATTTAGCCCCTCCAACTGCGGAGAGGCAGTTCCTGGCACTGAGGCTCTATCCAGAAAACGGACCTTGGTGTGAACAGGCTGTGGGTGAACCTGAGTAAGAAGTAGCTGGGTAGGGAAGTCTGCCTCTACCCGCATTGTGCCATTCCCTCCAACAAGCTGTCAGGTCTGCAGTGAGGCCATCTGTCCCCAGAGCTCAGGGTGTGGCTCGGCTTCGGAAATGCTTCCCTTCATCACTAACGGCCACGCAGATCTCCTGAGATGCCTCTCCTCCTCTTGCTGCATGCTGTGACCTCAAAGGGCAGTTTTCAAGTGAACCTTCCTGACAGTACCTACCAGCATCTGACATCTTCTCGCTGGGCACCGGCCACCTCACTAGTGCGCTACACCCATCACCTCAGCCACATTCACAGCCATACTGAGAGGTAGATACATGAGTGCTCCATTTTCTAGATGAGGAAACAGGCCCAGAAAGAGGCACAGGGTCAGAACTCAAAGGCCACTCACTCTGTACCTTGGGCCATTCTGCTATCTGCCATATCACAGTGGAAAGACTCTCGTGACTCATGGGAGAGCATGTTCTCTGTCTAAAATGACAGCTTCCCTCGCTTCCTTTCACGTGACTTGTTTTGGTTGGGGTTCTGTCTATCACTAGCTACCTGTTACACAGTTGCGTACCTAGGAGCCAGCGGGGATGGTGTTTGGCTCATGGTTTCACAGGCTCCAGTTCATTCTTGGTTTTCTCTGTTGCTGTGGGCTTCTCCTAAGGAAGAACAAACAGCAGGAGGACGTGACTTACCCTGGAGAGAAAAGTGACGCCCCCCAAGACATGATCCCAGTCAACCACTGTAGGCAGAGGCCACTCTTTCATTTCCCAGCTGCCCAGACCGAAATAATTACACAGAAACTGTATTATTACAACACTGCTTGGCCTACTAGCACACACTTCTTATCGGCTAACTCATTTATCTTAAATTAATTTCTCTTAGTCTGTGTATTGCCACATGGTTGCAGCCTATGGGTAAGGTTCTGTCCCGTGTCCTGCGTCTGCTTCCCACAGCAGCTACATGACTTCTCCATGACTCCGCCTATTCTCTCCTTTTCTATCTGCTTGAATTCCCTGTTCTGTGCTGCAAGAGGCCCAAAGCAGATTCTTTATTAATGAGTGGTATTAATTGCGAACAGAGGGGAATCCCACTTCAACCCACCTCCTCTAACTAGGCCCAGCTTCTGGAAGTTCTACCACCTTTAGCACCATCTGGGGACCAATTCAACTCAGACTCGTGAGGCTGTGGGGAACAGTCATCACCAAACAACTCTTCTATAGGCAGACATTTGGCTTTACCTTTGACCCTGTGATTTGCTTTGGCCATGGGAGATGGGATTGGGTATTAGTCTGAGCCACCCTGAGCTGAGTTCTGAGGTGACATGACATGTTGTTTGCCAGTCTGTTGTCATGCAGATGCATCAGTCTTTTGACATTGTGAAATGACATTATCATCTGCATAGTTCATGCTGGAGCAACTGAGTTACGGGGGAAAATTACAAGCAAGTAAGCCCCCTCATAATGCTTTCAGGAGGTCAATGACTGTCCTTAGCTCCATGCAGCTGTGGGCTGTGGGACAAACACATCTGGAAAGCCATGTGTATGGCTGTCGAGATGGCAAGGAGTGGTCTCGCAGTGGCTGTCTTCCGTTGTCAGCATCATCGGCTTAAGAAATATCTGGGGCCTTGCTGAGGAGCACTTCGGTGTATCCGTGAGGTCATTTCTGCCGACGATTAACTGAATGACGATGACATAATGGTCAGGTTGGGGTTCTGGACTGACTGAAAATGAGAAAAGCAGAAAACTGGTTAAGCTAAGTGTTCCCTTCTCTCTGCCTCCTGGTCCGTGGAGAAGGAAGGAACCCTGGCCAGAAGTCCCTGACACAAATTATGCTATTCCTTCCCTGCTGCAGTGAGCTGTGGCCTCTTCAATTGTGAATCCAAACAAAGCCTCCTTGAAGTCGCGTGTGTGCGGCACGTTCTCCTAGCAGGTAGAGAAGCAATCAGGGGCTGGGGAGATGGCTCAGTGGCTAAGAGTACTGTCTGCTCTTCCAGAGGACCTGGGTTCAGTTCCTAGGACCCACATGTTGGCTTACGTCATCTGTCACCCTTTTCTGACCTCTGTAGGCCCCAGACACACATGTGCTACACATGCACAGATGCAAGAAAACACTTAGACAAATAAAATAATTTTTAAAAAGAAAGAAAAAAATCCTTTTGAGTTTCACTTTCTACCATAAAGAAAATATGCTCACAAAGCCACTGGCTCTTACCTTGAGTCTGGCTTTAAGATGAGGGGAGTAGACCTGCTCCCAACCTGTAGCCTAGCCTTCAATATTCATCCAAACTCAGTCAAGTCCAACCAAGATGGGTCAAGTCACAGCCAGCTAGCACCCAGCAAGAACAAAATCCCTGGGTGTTGTAAGCCCCTGAGCTGTTGGGACTGTTTGTTATGTGGCTTCATCACAGCAGAATATCTCACTGTTACACCTCATTGTGCTCTAATTTTGTCGGTCTTCCATGGTCAAGGTCTCAGCCTGCTGGAGGCAGAATGCAGAGTCACAGTCTCAGGGAATAAATGGGATGGCAAAGTTGACCAGTTGACTCTCTATCTCCAGCCATCATTGCTTCCAGAGAAGCTCATTTCCTCCCTAGACAGGAAGAAAGCAAGTCGTTCCAAGACTAGATCTGGAGGATCTACATGCTGGCACTCACGATTCCTGCTCCTTCTTCCTGTAATCAGGAAGTGTCCTCCTTCCCACTCAACACTGTCCTCATTAGCCAGTGGCCAGGGCCATGGTCTGTGATCTCCCCAGTCCCTGAATCAACCATCCCTTTAGTCTTTGCAGAGATGAGCCCTGCACACTGGGGTCCCAAGAGCCACTGTTGCCATCCTGGTCAGAACCTGGAGGGGGGAAGTGGAAGGAAGGAAGTCAGGTGTTTGTCTCTGCTTCAGCTGTTGTCTGGATGTGCTGTGTGCCCTTCCTGGGAACACTCCCTCCTCTCTATGGGCCCTGTCACAGTGGCTCCAAGTCTTGCTGATGGCTGCCAGGCATCACCCCTCCTCTGGCCCTTCAGACCAAGGAAGAAATGTGGGCAGCTTCCACTGAAGCTGGACTCTGTCCCCTGGCCTTCCCTGTCACCAATGAAAGCTCTTTCTTTCTCCCCCCAAATTTCCCGAGTCTACTGATTGGCCTGGGTTCTGTTTGCTCAGACACTGACTGCCACAGTCCCGACTGTGCAGGTCCGGGCCTCCCCGTGTATCAACATGCCCACCCTTCATATAAGAACACGTGTGTGAAACTAGGACATGGGTGGATGTTCAGCTGATTAGCCCACACATTGGGAAGTGCTATGACGGTTTAATTGTCTCCATATTCATTTCTAATCATTTTCTTTTTGCACAGTGCAACCATCTTTCTAGCCCTTGTGATATTTTTGTAGCTGCACCCCCCCCCCAGGAATCTCCTTCCTGGGGCCTGGGGAGGAAGCGGCTCTGATGGTGACCAAGAACAGTGAGTAGAGTCCCAAAGAACAGGTACAAAGACCATCTTCTCTGGCTGTCCTTACTGCTGTGACACGCCCAGAGGAAGGGAACCCTACAGAGAAAAGCATTCATCATGGGCACGGTTCTGCCAGAGACTCTGTCCTTTCCGGTCCACCACGATGGCACCTCTGCCCTTTATGAGGCCCTGAGCTCTGGAGGACCTTGCGGCTGTCGATGAGATTGATTTCTTTTCCACTAGCGGAGAGGCAGGAGAATAGTAAATGTGTCAATGGAATTCAGATTTCCCAAGTCACCAGCCACCACAATAATGTTAAAAGCAATGCTCTCCTGGACGGTTGCCGAAGGTTTAATGCAGGAAGCTGTACGGTAGTGAGAAGACAAATGGCTACCTGACAGACAGGCGGCTCTCCTCTGCAAATGCACTTGGGTGGGGCGAGCTGGGCCTGGCAGCCTGCTGAGGTTCATCCCTTTGGGGGCAGCTTGAGGCACACCCTGTAGGAAGAGTGGCATCTCAGGGAAGGAAACCTTAGTCCAAGGCACTGCCCAGGCCCTGAGCACTGGCTTCTCATGAGGCCAGAGTTCAGGAAGCTCAAACTCCCTTCTGGCCTTTGACACCAGACTGACAGTAGTTTGGCCTCATCTGTAATCGTGGCCATGCCCTGGAGTTCATCTTGTGTGTTTCAGGAGGCCAATACGTGGGGCACAGTAGATCTTGGGATGGGCAGCTTCAGGTTCGACTAGTTGTTGGCCACCCTTGCTAACTGAGGACACCACGGTGCCACGGTGCCACAGTCTCCACTAATCCTCCTGCTGAGCAATGAAAGTGAGGAATGCCTCAGGGGCCTGGAACAGACAACTAAGGTCATCTCAGGGAGAAAGGACCTGCCTTCTCAGAGGCACTGTGGGGCCACGGTCATTGCCATTTGGTGACCGTTTTGTGGGAAGGCTTTATTGAGCATCTACCAAGTATTTGCCAATGTGACCAGCATGCTAGGGCCGTTGACACGGTTGGTTTCTTTCGGAACACTTTGTGTTGGCCTGAGAACAGTCTGGTCAGTGAAAGCGCCATCTATAATGTGCTGTTTCTGGGACAGGGAAGCAGCTGGCCAAGGTTGAGCAGGGTAAAGGCAAACCATGCCAGAGGGCTCTCTCTGGGAGCCAGAGCTGTGGGAGGGGAATAGAGGAAGATGTTTTTTTACCAGAAGTTTCAGGGAACTGAGATGCTCCCAGTGCAGCCTGTGCTGAAATGAGTCTTTGGATAAATTGCCCGTGGAGCCGGGGGAGCTCTGCTTCCGGGGCTGACACCAGTGGCCACCAGTGTTTGGAGAAATACCCGTGATTCACCGAGGGTCTCTAAGCTGCTGCCTGGGGCTCATGATGGCAGGCAGTGACAGTTTCCTTCCTGCTCAGCACAGGTCCCAACCTGCTCCCCCCCAGTCCATACGCAATGAGAAAGTACGTGCAGGATTCAGGGAGACTGTGCATCCTACAGCACCTGGGTCGGGACCCGGGGACGGGAGGATGGAACTCTGCTTCCACCCTGTTGTGTGACCGCACAAATGACTTCATATCTCTGAGCTTCCTTTTCTTATCTCCAAAAGGATGAAATGAGACTCCAGCTGGAAGCCCTCGCCCGTGGCTTTGCTCGGGACCAGGTGAAGAGAGTTTGCCTCATACTGCTTAATTTAGGATGGCAAGAGTGTTGGGGTGGGAGAGGATGGAAGCCATAATGACTGACAAGCTACAGCACATTCACGGCACCAGCACCGGGACAACCTGGGGACTGCACTAGCCTGCCCGGGTCTTACAGTGACACCCACATTGATTAAGCCTCTTCAAGAGCTAGGATGAGTAGCAAGCCATGGGCTGGTACTACATGGGTAGAGTCACTCAAGGGTGGGGGTTGGGCTAATGCCAGGTATCCATCTCATGGATGAGAGAGAAAATGATAACATTAGCCAAGAGTGAGGGGCAGTAGGCCACCCCGCCCCCTAGTTTGGTTCTCTCTAGAAGGCTTTGAACATATTCACCTGAACACTCGGGCACAGGGTCTTGAGGCCGACCACTTCCTTCCTGGTCTCTGTCCTGCGGATCCTCGCTCTGCCAGGAAAGGCCCATACACAGAGAGCTCTGCTCTGATGGAGATTCTGAATTCCTTTTCACCACTTAGTGATAGCCAAATGGAAGGAGTGCAGTATTGATTAATTGCAATTTTTTGAATACATATTTGCTCTGCTGTTTTATCGTTAATGCACCAAGAAGCTGAACAAGCAATAAGATCAAATGGATTTCAGAATGCAGCAGAATCTTGATGCAGTGTGGTTGGCTCTGCAGCCATTACCTCCTGGCAGAGACAGTCCGATTACAGCCCACACCTTGGCTGGAGCTTGAAAACTCTTTGCTCTTAACCTTCTTTACCTCCCGGGAGAGCAGGTGGGCTCGGGTACCTTGGGCTCTGTGCCACAGGGTGCACCCTTCACACTGATGGAGACAAATGGGAAGGGTGGACAAAGAAGGGAGCTAGGGAGTTTTTGCTGTGCACAGATGCGGGGATGACTGATTCCATTCTGGCTATGGGGGTGCACAAGGTGACCTTACTCCTGCCTTCCCCTCAGCAAGTTCTGGAAGAAGAGGTGGATGCTCAGGATGGGTGACTCCAACCTGCTGGCTACCAGCACATCCTTTGCATGTGTCTGGCTGCTGCAGAGCACAGAGCTCTTGAGGGTTGGGCCCTGGGAATCTGAACTCAAGTCATTCTTATACAAAGAGCACTTTGCCCACTGGACCTTCTCTCAGCCTTCCTAGTCTTTTATGTGTGAGAACTTCAGCTTCTTCATTTGCTAACTAAGGAAACTGTGTTGGAAACTAAGAGCCTCGAGAACCCAGGAGGTTACGAGTCTGTCCCGTCTTCCCCATCTTTGTCCTGCTTACCCCAACCATTTTACGAGTGGAAACCTTGTCAAAAGCTCTCTAGATGTACTGACAAGAACGAAAGTCACCTAAAATAACAATAGGCTCCTAAAAGCGATCTTGTGGACAACACAGGATGGAGAGCAGCATCACAGAACAGACGATGCCTCCAGAATTCAGCTATAGGGGCTGCAGAGAGCTGGAGGGGGTCCTGTCTCAGTGCAGGTGGGCAGAGGTGAGGCCCACGAGATTGACTGGGCAGCTTTGTCTCCTTATCCGCGTGTCTTCCCAAATCTGCCTCACTGCCAGATAAGGTTCCTCCTTCCTGGGAGCACGCTCCCTGCTGCCCAAGGCCCCTGTTCTAGAAATGGAACCTTCCAGTCTATCTTGATGGTTCAGGAGGGCCCTGGGAGCTCGAGTCTGGCTGAAGATCATCAGAGCAGGCGCAGGGCAGTCAGAAGCCAGGAGGATCCAACTTACGATGGTCAGTACAGCTGTCGCATACATGAGTGCAGGGACCAGCGAAGATCAGAGCAGCGATCCAGACTACACAACCACCAACAGCCTCCGACCCACCTAGTCCTTTCAGCCATAGTTCTTAGTCTTAAGCCCAGATTCACTCACCTACAATGGTTAAATCTGGGGCCTGCAGAGACCAGACCTTGGCTGGGCTCCTTCTGCAGACCCCTGACTCCCTGGTTGGCCATTTCCAGCAAGCACTCCTACCATGGGAAAGAATTGCCCCAGGTCTTCGTCTAGGCTCTTCTCCTTGTCTCATTCTCCGCGCCAGTGGTACCTCTGCAAACACACCCCATTCGCCAGCCATGCCCCCTCCTGCCCCACACGAACACTGTTCTTCTGGGGCTCTTGCAAATGCTCTTGTGCCCTCCCCGTGTTAATAACTACTGTGTTCTAAGATACCCTGCTATATCTACTGGGAAGCAAACTACAGGCAACACACCAGGGCACAGGCAGGGCTTATGAAACCCTTTTCAGAGTTAGCTTTGGTGAGGGAGGAAAAGAGAGGTAGAAAGACTGGAGAGGGGAGTCTCTTCATCCCTCTGGCATTGCCTGAAGCGTGCAGGATGACCTTGGAATGAAGGACTGTGTACAGCCTCGTGAAGCCTGCGAGGTTTGGAGATGCCCATGCCAGACCAGGTTCCAAAGACCTTCACAGGGTCCTCGCAAGATGCCCCAGTTGAGACCAGCATCAGTCCAGAGGTTCCTAAAAGGACACTGTGCCCCAGAGACCCTGGAATCTCAGCATACCCTAGGGGGAGGAAATGCAATTTTACCTCTTGTTTCGTTCTTGAAGAATAAATAATTTGGGCTGGGGGGATGGCTCAGGGTTAAGAGCAGTGGCTGATATTCTAAAGGACCAGGGTTCAATTCCCAGCTCATAACCAGCTATAACTCCACTTCTAGCAGAGTTGGCAGCTACTTCTGTCCTCAGTGGGCACCAGGCACACACGTGGTACACAGACATACATGCAGGGAAGCACTCTTCTTTGCTTCTGCGGTGATGAGCTCGAGCCACTTTGGCTCTAAGCATCTACAGACCTCAGGCCCTGTGTGTGCAGACACTCAGCAGAGAGAACCCAGGGGTGGATCCGATGGAAACCTGTTCCCCTAGATTCCCTTACCAACCACTCGTGCTGATTGACACAGCACTTTGGGAACTAAGAGCAGAAAGACATTTCCAGAGATACTTTGAGATGAACAGTACGGCATGAAATGGCCCCAGGTTTACATTAATCTCTGATGTCTGTCCTTCACGCTTCAGCCCCGTTCACTGGGAACAGTCATTTAGTTTTTTTTGTTTCTTTTGTTTTATTGCCTTTTTTAGTTGTTTTTTGTTTAGTTTGGTTTTGCTTTTGTTGTTTGTTTGAGACAGGGTCTCACTCTGTAGCCCAGGCTGCCTTCAGACTCACAATCCTCCTGCCTCACTCTTCCAAGGGCTGGGATTATGACCTCAGCACCTCACCTTTCTTGTGGCTCTGTTTCGTCTGGTGTAAATGGGGATGAGCAACGGTAAACACCCCTGGACCAGTTGTTTTACACATGCAGAGACCTCAAGATGATGGCTAGCAAGAGCTATCCCATCAACCCAGAGAAGGTTTCAGCCCCCATTCCTATTTTTTTCTAATTTAGTTTTTAATCATAATCATAAATTTAGCTCTGCAATCCAGCTAGACCCGGAGAAATGAAGAAAATGTGAGACCCAAAGAACTTCAGTGAGAGCAGAGCTTTCAGTGAGAGCAGAGCTTTCTGGAGTTTTGTGAGCAGGTTGGGTGGGGGTGAGGTGCAGAAGGAACGGTTTGGTGGGTAAGATGCCCACAAGTCAAACATATTAGAGTTGTCCAGAGTTGGCAATGGTGGTCTTCTTGCTGGTCTTGCTGTTCCTGGACACAAAAGGCTCCATGGCTTCCACGCTGCTCACCTGTCTTTCACCTTTCTGAAGACCACATTTGGCATGCAGATGGAAAGTTGGGAATCACTGATGTCTGGTTGAGCATTTGTCATGAATGAGACGCCAGGACTGTATACTCCAGAATGAAATTCTCGTCCTCAAATTTCTCCTCATAGTTGGACCTGCCACCAGTGTCATGATAGCGTGTGAAGTTACCGCCTGGTGCATGCATCCTGGGGTACTTTTGTGAAAGGAGGGACCTTGTATTCAAACCCTTTCTCTCCAGTGCTCAGAGCACAGATATTTTCTGCTGTCTTTGGAATTTTGTCTGTAAACTACTTGAAGGAGACGAAGCCCAAGGGGTCACCATCGACCATCGTGTCCAAGAACACAGCGGAGGGTGGGGTTAGCCTTGGTTGCAGCAAACTACAGCTGGGGATAGCGGCTCCTGCAAAGTCAGCCTCTATTAGGAAATGTCACAGTTGTCATCTGAATTTGGGCTGCCGTAAATAGTTCACTGTTCTGTAAATGGCGTCGGGCTTTTCACAAAACAAAAGGAACCTCCTGTCCTTTTCCTTGCACGGGAGAGGGCCACACCCTGAAACATGACCTTCCACACAGGTCTTTCTTTAAGGTGATATCTAACAGGCAGGCTGAGGTGTAGGACCCCCTGTGTAGACAACTTGAACCCTGAAACACGAAGGTGGCAAAAGGTATATATCCTCATCTTGGAGGCCCTTCCCTGACTGGCCGGTGGGGATGCCCGTACTCGTGTGGGAAGACCTTTGTGTGGAAGCCAGAGGCTGTGGGCCAGGTGGGGCATTGTCTGCTGAGAAGTGTTTATCGATTTAGTAATCGACTCTCATGTTTCCGGATAGATTATCTTCCGGAGTCTTAGCCAGCAGCATCCAGATTCTAATGCGATGCCAGGCAGTAGGTTCTGAACTTGGGGGCTGCAGACGCTCTGGGGATTGGCAGTCGGGATGCAGCTGACAGAGAATATGGTCCAGAATATGGTCCACCCTGGGCCAAAGAGTCCTATCAGGTGGGGCAGAGCTTGCAGCCTCACCCCAGCAGACTGTTTAGAAGTCCCACTGACAGGGTGTGTGGAGCTTTGCTGAGTACGCTGCAGGGGGCCAGGGTTTGGCTCTGCAGCACAGGCACTATGCTGGGCAGCCAGAGGAGCACACTTCCTCAGACTCAGGACTTGAGGCTGAGTGGCTGGGGGACACAGTCTGGTCCCCACATTTTCCAGGGAACAGCTTTGACCTCTTCTTTGCTCAGAAGCCCACTCAGAGATGAGACTCTCTCTGGGTGTGCTCTGAGAACATCAGCAGCAAAGGTCACACTGTTCCTGAGGGCAATCACACCCGACAATTGGTCCATTCCACACTAGTCCAGCCTCCATACAGAACCTCTTTAAGCCCGAGCTCCTCCTAGCTTCCATGGTTTGCTCTTCAGGGGTTGTTTCTAAGACCATGGCCTAATGAAGCTATGCACACTCCTCCTGGCCTAAGGGTCTGCTTCCGCAAACATCTAACATGCTAGCCTTAGAGGCCAGGTGGCCTGCTGACTCTTGGCCTCATCTAAGAGGAATCACAGAGACAAGCCCCAGTCACCCCGAAACACCTCCAGAGCTCCTCTTGCAGTGCGGCTCTTATATAGCTTGCTGGTGTGAGACTATACCATTCCATTCTACCTACCAGGGCTCTCTGGTCATCCAGATGTAGGCCAGAATGGACCGCATTCTGTCAGCCTCACCCTGACCTCTAGTCCCCTGGTCCTGTTTTCCAGCAGCACTCCTGAACTCTGCAGGCTTGTGGTTCCTGCAGCCAGGGGAGAAAGCTCTAGATCCCCTGTCTAGTGTAGGAGCTGCATGGGTGCTACGTCCTCTGGAGAAGCTGGGCCAGGAAACACTCACTCCAGGTACCAGTGGGAGAGAGAGCGCACACGTCTGTTCCTTCCTCGACACCTTTCACACTGTCCTGTCTCTGTCATGAGCTTCTGGTACTATGCTAGGTAATGCATATCCAACAGTCAGCTGGGCGGAATTCCAGGGGGGGTTAGCTGTAGATGGCCCTGTCCACACCACCTGCCTCCCTATCATAGCGCAGATGCATATCCATCCATCCATCCATCTACCCACCCATCCATCCATGTCCATCCCTCCCTCCCTCCCTCCATCCATCCATCCACCCATCCACCCACCCATCCACCCACCCATCCATCCATCC
>LOEQ01002278.1:518964-532120 GCA_001685075.1 Bramus lutescens | reverse complement strand
TCCATCCATCCATCCATCCATCCATCCATCCATCCATCCACCCATATCTATCCACGTATCCACCATCTATCCATTCATTCACTTACTAAATTACTAATCAAGTATATAGTAGGTACACATAATAGATGATAAGCAGATAGATACAGATAGAGGACTGATAGATAATTGATAGCTGATTGATACATAGATAGCTAATACATACATGATAGATATAGTTGATAGATGACTGGTCTGCACTCCAGAGGTTCTGTGGTTCTCTTGTTACCCACTAGCCTTGCCTGCTCTCCTGGGTTCCATTTCTGGATCAGTTGGGGTCCCATGAGGAGGAGGAGGCTACCAATAATTTGAGCAGAAAGAAATTCATGCAAAGAATTGTTGCTAGGCCTGGTGGTGGGCACCCGTAGTCCCAAGTGCTCAGGAGGCTCGAGCCGGAGGATGACTTGTGCCTAGGATCTTGAGATAACCCCTGTTCTGAGATTAGCCAGGTAAGAGCAGATGGAGAGGCTCTAAGGGAGGGCAAATGTGGTGACTGTAGGAAGCTGTCTCCCTTCCTGGGGCTGGGAGAATTAATCGAAGGTTATTACAGTGCCTAGATGTTCTGGAGGGAGGGACCTGGTATGGAGGTTCCCAGATACCTGGAGAAGGCCCTCAAGCCCATGGCCTCTACTGTGGAGAGGACGCTGGCACAGCATAGATTAAAGAGCCAATTCTGAGAAACAAAAGATGGAGACTGTGCTGCGTGGGTCCGGCAGCTTTGAGAAAGAGCTGCTATAGTTGGGAGGGGAGGAGGAGGCTAGCCAGGGGTAGCTGGTTCTCAGAGAGTCTGCACAGGAGCACCCTGCCTCCTGTTTGGCCTTCTGTTCTTCCTAGCACCCCCTGGTGGCCAGCGCGACAGGGAGTTGCTGGCAAAGGGGAATCTCTGCTTTGCAGAGTTCCTGGCCAGTACCACAGAGAGGAGTCCCCACGATGATACCTAAAGAGATTTGTGATGGAGGGGAAGGAAGAGCTGTGTGTGGCTCTTCCTTCTCTGAGAGCTCAGACCTGGGACAGACGTGCATCCTTAAGGATGGGTTGGAGGAGCGGTGTGAAGGAGACCCAGTAGCAGGAATGTGGAACAAATCCTCCCTTTCAAGGGTGAGACTGGGCAACAGGGACAGATGGTGGAATGGAAATCACCCTCCTAGAAAAACCAAACTCTGAAGAAATTTTCTACCCATTTGCAAAGCCCATTGGAACCCTGGCGCTGAGCAGAGCTCAGGCCCAAGGCGTGTCTCATAGATCAACAAAGACACTGTGAGGCTGATTGGCAGTGGCTCTTTTCTACTCCAGAGCTAAGGGGACTGAGGTCAGAGGGATCCCCGAGCAGGGATGTATCAGCGGGTCACAAGCATCCTGGAGAGCACATTTATAGATGACAATGTCATGTCATATCACCAAAAGATTTGGATATTCCAGATAATGGGACAAGGATGGTACTAGGGAAATCATGAACTCAGCCTCAAAGCTCTTCAGGTATGTGGTCCCAGCGATAAAGATGAAGAGGCAGTCGGGTTTCTATGGAATCCCAAGACCTGTAGGAAAATCAGATCCCAGCGCCAGACTGGCTCTCCATCCACATAGCTCCGGGCTGGGAACCCAAGGCTGTGGGCAGGTTGAGTCTTGTAATGGGTTGCTAATTGTTCTGATTGCAACTCTGGGCAGAGTGTTTCTGGAACTGTCGAACTTTGACAGGGGAGGAAATACCAGCAGAACATTCTAGATGAATAATTCAGTATGCCGGAATGGGAAATGAGAAAGTTTGCTTTCCACTAAGCTCAAACTTGGAGAAGAAGAAGGAAATAGCAAAGTGAGCTGAGCGTGTGGTCTCCGCAGTTAGGCTGTTCTTCATTCATCAAGGACTAATTTATGATTTGCTCATGACGATCTATAGGATGGGGAAATACCTTTGGGTCACCTGAGGTTGTCATACATTTGATTTCATTGCTCCTTAATTCCCATTCAAGTGTTTATCCTACAAATACTACTTGGGCAGCTACCAGCAGCCAAGCACAGCCCTGGGTGTTATAGATTCTGTGTGGTGAGAAATGGGAGCTGTTTGTTGGTCACGCAGTGTGTTTGAGGGGGCAAGTGTTATTAGTGCAACACACACACACACACACAAACATGTCATTTCCTGGTGTTCTGACAAAATGCCCTAACAAAAGCATGAATGGGAGATGGTTCATTCTGGACCAGAGTTCCAGGGTGCAGTCCATCAGGACGGGGAGTCAGGGCATCAGGAGCTAGAAGCAGCTGCACACCTCATCACGCTGCACACCATGCCCACACAGCATCACACTGCACACCTCATCACGCTGCACACCACGCTGCACACCTCATCACACTGCACACCTCATCACGCTGCACACCACACTGCACACCTCATCACGCTGCACACCATGCCCACACAGCATCACACTGCACACCTCATCACACTGCACACCACGCCCACACAGCATCACACTGAACACCACGCTGCACACAGCATCACACCGCACACCACGCCACACACAGCACCACACCGCACACCACACTGCACACCACACCGCACACAGCATCACGCTGCACACCACGCCGCACACAGCATCATACTGTACATCATGCCACACAGCATCACACCACACACCATGCCACACACAGCACCACACCGCACACCACGCCGCACACAGCATCACACTGCACACCACACCACACACAGCATCACACTGTACACCATGCCACACAGCATCACACTGCACACCACGCCGCACACAGCATCACACCGCACACCACACCGCACACCACGCCACACACCATGCCGCACACGGCACTGCACACCACACTGCGCACCACACTGCACATCACACCACACACAGCATCACGCTGCACACCACGCCGCACACAGCATCACACTGTACATCATGCCACACAGCATCACACCGCACACCATGCCACACACAGCACCACACCGCACACCTCGCCGCACACAGCATCACACTGCACACCACACCGCACACAGCATCACCCTGTACACCATGCCACACAGCATCACACTGCACACCACGCCGCACACAGCATCACACTGCACACCACACCACACACAGCATCACACTGCACACCACACTGCACACAGCATCACACTGCACACCATGCCGCACACAGCATCACACTGCACACCATGCCTCACACCACGCCACACACCATGCTGCACACAGCATCACACTGCACACCACACCACACAGCATCACACTGCACACCACACCGCACACAGCATCACACTGCACAGCACACCGCACACAGCATACACTGCACAGCACACTGCACACAGCATCACACCACACACCACGCTGCACACCTCATCATGCCACACACCATGCCACACACAGCATCACACCACACACCACACCACACCCCACGCCTCACACTACACCACACACCATGCTGCACACCACACTGCACACCACGCTGCACACCATGCTGCACACCACACTGCACACCATGCTGCACACACAACATCACACCGCACACCATGCTGCACACAGCATCACACCGCACACTGCGTCACACCGCACACCACGTTGCACATCCCTAGTCAGGAAGTAGAGAGGGCTGAATGCATGCATGGCTGTGTTCAATTCCTAGCTCTAATTTATATAGTTCAGGATCTCCTACCTAGGGAGTGGTCCCACACACAATTAGGATGGGCTTCCTACATCAGTGTAGATCGTCAAGATAATTCCCCACAGGCGTGCCCAGCAACCAACCTCCCAAGTGATTCTAGACTCTGTCAAGCTGACATTAACCATCACAATAACTTACATTTGTAGGGGGAATGGGGAGGCAGTGCTAGGGATTGAACCCATGGTCTCACCCATGCTAGGCAAATGTCCCATCACTGAAGTACACATCCAACATGATAATCTCCAATTTGAGATACATTCCGTTTAGGAAAGGATTCAGCCAGAAAGAGAGAAATACTCCGAGTCCATAGAGCAGAGAATTGAATATAAGGCACTGGATGCTTCCGTGGCTAGTGGACGCGCTGAGACTCCTGGGATGGTGAAGATCTGAATCTGGAAGTCAGCAGCATCAGAGGAGACGAAGAGAAGGTGATGCATTCAGGGCACAAACCTGGCACCAGGAAAGAAGGTGCTGATGAAGATGGAACAAAAGACATAGCAAGCGTGAGAGAGAGAAAGACACAGAAAGCCAGTTATGGTGAGGGTGTGCACAAGACAAATCCCCCTCCTGCCTATCCAGCATCTTTCAGTGCTCCCCAAAGGTTTAGCTTCTGCCAAAGCCAGAAAGCAAAATAAGCTAGAGAAGCCAGGGACTCTGACCACAGGGCTCAACCTAGGGCTATAGAGTAGACCAGGGAGGGGAGGGGCCGCGGATCTAAGAGCAAATATACTAGGGAAACCACCAGTCATTCTCTGGCAGAGAAGGATATTCTGGGGGAGAAATTAAAGGCACAATGTTATTAAATTAAATAACCATAGCAGGCAGTTAAGCTGAAACATTAAAAAAAATCATGAGGAGTTGGGAGCTGTCAAGAAGAGAAGACTGGGGTGTGGGGGTCATGGTTGTGTGGAGTATTAGTTGAGAGGAGCTTTCCTTCTAGGCTTGTCTAGAGGACATGGGGCTAACTGTACAACTGACTGCCAGATAGTGGAGTGGGGAGGGGTGGTTGGGACCAGGAATGTTGAGGGATTGACCAGGGTTTCAGAAGATCCACAGCTCCTGCCTTCAATAGAAGAGAGGTTTGAGCCAGAATGGTGGGCTCTAGGCTCCCACATCAGCCAGAACGGTGGGCTCTAGATTCCCACAGCAGCCAGAACGGTGGGCTCTAGATTCCCANGCAGCCAGAACGGAGGGCTCTAGGCTCCCACCACACCCTATAAACAAGCACAATTCAAACAATGACTTCAAAACATGTACAAAAGGAAATGGGCATGTTTAAAACACCCACATGGTGCCTGTCACTCTAGACAGAGCAAAAGCTGGAAAGCCTTTTAAACCACCCTGAGAGCACGCATCAGAACGTTGTGAATGGGCTGGTCCTGGGTTCATACCGGGTTGCTCTGAGCAGACACAGTTCAGTTCTGGAGGCCCTATGGAGGGATGTGCAATAACTCCACTGGTTTTCCTGAACCATATTTTCCAGATCCCCAGGGGTGCCTGGCTATGGGAATGAGCAGCAGTGTTCAGCTCCACTTGCACTTCTGCCACCAACACAACTTTCTCCTCACCCTCTCCTCTCACCTCCTGTGAGACCCCATCAGACTGATTTAAATACTGTTCCTTGGGTGACTTGTTTTAAACACATTGGAACTCAGTGCACAGTGAATCTAATTTTGTGCTTCTTGAGAATACATTTTATCCCATCTTAAATTTTAATCAGATGGAATTTTTAGGAATGGGTGGGTCCACGAACTGCAGACTTCCGTGTGCTTAGTATGAGGTTCCGAAAACAGGAGTGCATGAATTCTTTATGGGTAACAATTCAGCAAATGAATGTTAATATTTTACTCAGAAATATTTTAACTGTGTAACCAAAATGATGTTAAATGCTGTTGGTGTTAAGAAGATAAAGCCAAGGGGCTGGAGAGAGTTCTGTAGTTAAGGACTCAAATTCAATTTCCAGCACCCACGTGGTGGTTCACAACCATCCAAAACTCTAGTTCCAAGGGATCTGAAGTCTTCTTCTGGCTTTTTTTGTACCAAGCATGCATGCAATGCACACACATGCAGGCAAAATACTCACATATATAAAATAAATCTAAAAAATACCCAGATGTGTTCAACCTGCGTCAAAAGGACAACATGTATGTAGCAGAACACAAATCCATTAATTTAAAGCATCATCAGACTTTTTTTTTCAGTTCAGTTTGTGGTTCTCAAGGATGAATTTTGCAGATGATAATATCATACAGCAATGTCAAAGGTCTGGGCATGTCAGGTTGGAAAGATGACTCAGCAGTTAAGAGCACTGCTGTCCTTCCAGAGAACCTGAGTTCAGTTCGCAGGATCACAGTGCCCTGAATTCCACCGTCAGAAGAGCCAGCTTTCTCTCCTAGCCACCACAGAGTCTGCACCTGTGTGGCAGAGACATATCAACACACACAAAGTAAAACACCTGGGCATGCATGGTAGAGATTTCATTTTTACCCCTGGTGGAGTAACCAGGACCAGATTTATGTCTCACCATTAGCAAGAGATGTAAACAGAATATATGAGAGCAAATATATCCAGGCCAGACATGGGTGCAGCTTTGAAATCCCAGCTGTTGGGAGCCTAAGGCTTGAGGAACACAACCCAAAGCTAACCTAGGCTAGCCTGGGCTATGCAGCAAGGCCCACACTCAGAAATGTGATCAGACATTGGTCTGCACTGATCTCAGGAGCAAAGAGAGCCCATGTTCAGCCTGGCTGTGTGGAGGTCTTTTCTGCCAGAGATGCCAGTCAAGCTAAGCATTGTGTCTTCCTGAGGTGAAGACATAGAACTCATAACCCAGAATGCAAACTGGGGCTGACCCCTGGAGCAGGAGAAGCTGTTTAGGGAAATGTCCCCAGGGAATTACACAAGGAGTCCTTGACTCCGTCCCTAAATCCTAACTCATGAGAACATAGGATAAAGATCCAAAAGATAGGGAAAGGCCAGTCAAGACATGGCTTCCTAAACTTCTACGCATGACCCCTTTTCTCCTGAGAAATTTCTCTGTGACTATGCACATAGAGACTTATAAACTACATATATAATTAAAATGCTTACTAATAATAAGTCAAATTAACTTTAATATAACCTTTGGTGTACATATAAAGACAAATTTTGTACTAATAAGAGTGTGCTCATTTATTTTTACAAGAAGACTTAAATCTTAGCTAAATATTTGATATGCAGGATGTAGAGTATCTTCAGCATTTCTCAGAATTGATCAATATTTTGCTTTTATAATCATCAATGTTGAGAATTCCTCTTTTCATAAATATGTATAAGGAGCAGCAGAATTGGACTGGAGAGATGACTCAGTGCTAAGAGCATGTGCTACTCTCGTAGAGGACCCAAATTTGCTTCCTAGCACCCACAGTGGGTGGCCGGTAACTGTCTTTAACTGCAGTTCTAGGAGACCCGAAACCCTCTTCTGACTTCTGCAGGCACCAGACAATACACATGCTTCACATACACCTAATAGGCAAACATGCAAAAACGTAAAAATGAACAAAAGCAGAAATATATTTAGGATCAACTCAGAAGTTGTCAAAAATTCTGTCCTGATCCCAAGCAAAATCTACTGAATTATTTTTTAATGAAAGCCCATCAGTCACTCAAATAGGAAGCATTTAACATTCTAACCCAAGACAATACTAATACGGTGCTTGTGTGCTGAGAAATAACAGTAGGGGAATATTAGAAGTTTTTGTTCTCCTTAACTGAATCCTTATATTTCTACAAGAACAGTAAACTTTGCATGTGCAGTACAAACTCCACAGTTCATAACAGAGTCATTTGGAATATGATCTGAGATGTTTGGGGTGGCATTTGTTGGCTTTAGGTGTTGACTATGCATGCAGTGTGAAGTGCTCATGTCCTGTGTTCAGGACACAGCCTGCAGTGGAGTCACACCATACAACATGAGCAAGCGCCACAGGAACACCATGGATTTATTGCATCTGATTCTGAAGTAAGTTTTGGTCTTTGTAGTTCAGAAACCTTTTGATGTTGCCAAAGTTTTTAAAGACACTCTTGATCAATGTGTCCTGATGTGGGGTCATGACCCACACTTTAAGAAGCTGTGAACTTAGGAAATCTAAAACATGAATAGTTCATAGAACTTACATGTAGCTACCAAATTCCAATCAGAGAAAGATCTTACTCTCTGGCCTTCAGTGGAGACCCCACTGAGCCACTCCCAGGAGTGAGGCTAAGCTGACCTCGGAAGTGAGGTACTCATTGCTTAACCTGAGAAAGTTTAAAGGCTCAACAGCAAATCTCCATAGAATCAAGCTGGTCTGCAAGCAACTTAGCTACCTGCCCTGAGTGAGCCTTTAATCCTTTAAAGGTTTGCAATAAAACCCAGCACTCAAACCATGGAATTCACAGGTATAGCATCCAGCCTGTACTGAACAGATGGGGGGGGGCTTTCTCCAAGTTTTAGGCAGTGGAAACACACACACAAACACACGCACACAAGTATGCAATCATGCATGCGTGTGCAAAGGGAAGGCAGGGAGAGAGGAGAATGGAATTGACACACAAGATTTTTAAAATGTATTAGAACTGTATTTGAGCCTGGTATGGTGGTGCATGTCTTTAATTCTAGCACTTGGGGGGCAGAGGCAGGTGGATCTCTCTGAACCAGCCTCTTCCACATAGCTCCAGGAAAACCAGTACTATCTTCAAAAAGCAAAATAAACAAGTAAAACAGATATTTAACGGTTCAATGGAAGGCAAACTACAATAAGCATTAAGATGGAAAATATTAAAAACACGATTTCCAGAGATAAAAAATAAAATGCCTGACTGGAATAGACCAGTAGTAGATTAGACACTAAAAGTAAGTGCTCACCCATCTTGAGGACACGGTGACAGCTCCTGACTGATGGAAATTCCTAAAAACAGCCAGAGAGGAAAAACACATTCTGTAGAGATAAGCGAAGCTGTGCAAACCAAAGACAAGAGAGGTATGGTTTGTTTAAAAGCTGATGAAGAGGAGGGGAAACCTGTAAACCCGGAATTCTTTACCCTCAAAATGAAAGCAAAATAAAGCATTTTCAGGGGTGAAAAAAAAGAGGAAAAATTTAAGCAGCCAACTTGCATGGCAGAAGTGTGTTGGGGGCTCTTCTGAGAGAAACGGGAAAGAGAGGCCGCTGCCCCGAGGAATGAGGAAGATTGGCAGGCAGAAAGGCTGCTCCTCCTTCATGGCCAACCTACACTGCTGATTTGACTGCTAGTGGTCACCTAGGAGACACACTTCTGGGTGTACCTCCAAAGGAACTTCCAAAGAGGACCTCTTTAGAAGACCCACCGTGAATGCGGGGTCTTTCTACTATGGGCTGGAGCACAAGGCTGAGTAACAAAGGGAAGGGAGAACGGGGCTGGATGCCGTTATCCGCTTTCGCTGCTGCCTGGTTGGTGCCGCACCCTCCCGGCCACAAGCTCCTGTGTTCCTCTGAACTGTGAGCAAGAAGAACGTTGGTTAACTTGCTTTCTGTCAGTGATTTGGTCAGAACAACAAGAAAAGCAGCCAAAGGCAACAGGTACAGGGACGAGCTGGGGTTTCCCTTGTTTTTGTTTCCTGTATAAAGTGAATCCCTAAGATGCTGTGAGAGGCACAGTAACAATGTAGCAGAGTGACCAGGCGTGGCCACTTTATAGCGCTCTGCAGTAATTAGGAGCTTCAAACGATACTGGAAGGTTAAAGGGATATTTTGTGAGCTCAAGGAAAAACACTCCAAAGAAACAAGAGTGGCTAATAAGCCACTATAACAGAATGTTCAAAGAGTACTCGTCCCAGAAGTCAGAAAGGAGGAAAGCATGGAAGAATGAACAGACGGAAGTGAGCAGAAGCCAACAGCGAGGTGGCAGCCCAGACCCAACAACACGCATGATCGCATTAATGCTAACAGCCGCGGCACGCCAATTAAAAAGTAATCTTGAGACTAGAATTTAAAAAGCAAAGTTCACCTCCATGCTATCTATAAGGAGCACGCTAAAAACACGTGCGCCGAGGGACAGAATGTTAAAGGCTGGGAAAGGTACCGACCAGCTGACATTCATCACAGGTTGCAGCAGGAGCTAAATTCATAAGACAAAGTAGGATTCTGTACTAGGACAAATTGGTATAGGGATAAATTTGGGGGGGAACTCAAAATTTTAAAATGACCAAATCATCAATAAACACTAAAACTTAGATCTATCCCCACCTAATAACAGACCTTCCGGATAGATAAGTAGAACCCAGACAGAGCTGAAGGGAGGCCAGCAAATCGGCTTCTAGTGGGGAACCTCAACTCTCTTCTCTCAGTGGACAGGATCCATGCACCAGGGGAAATGCAGAGACCTCACCAACCAGCCTGAGTTTGCTGGCATTACTGGGATGTTCTTTACAAAAACATAAAAAAATTCCCTAAAATAGGATCAGAGAGAATGTGAAGGGGACAGAAAGAACAATGAGGAATTAATATGATAAAAAAAGTGTTACACACTAGCATAAAATGTTATAAAACCCACTATTAAATATAGTTAATATAATGTAATTAATATGTATTATCAGCAACAAACCATACTGTATCCTGGACTATAAAAGATCCTACATATAAAAATGTTTAACTAATGCACTTGTTTGTTTGTTTGTTTGTTTGTTAAACTAACCAGTTTGAAATTAAGCTAGAAATCAACAACAGAAAGACATCTGGGAAACCCCAAATATGTTTTTAAAAGAACATTTGGAAATTACACATTTATCAAAGAAGACTTGACAAGGGACATTAAAACTGAAAAACTCACNCCTCCCTCCCTCCTTCCCTCCCCCCCTCCATTTCTGCCTCTCTTCCTTTCCTCCTTTTTTCCTCCCCTCTCCTCTCAATCAGGAGTGAACACATTGCACACACTAGACAAGCATTCTGACCCTGAGCTATGTCTACAACCCCCATAATATCTCACTGTGTGTGTATGCTGACCTTGAACTCATGGTATAGGCCAGTCTGGCCTTGAACTTTTGATGTCCTGCTTCCTAGATCCTAAATGCTGATGCTACAGATGTGCACTACTGCCCCCGGGCACCAACCACACTTTCTGACCCTCCAAAGACTGTTTCTCTGGATACTAATATTTTGTTCAGCAGTGACTCGTTCAACATTTTACTTTCTTGTTTAACCCTGTGTATACTTCTTGATTGCTAATAGTTTAGTTTATAAAATCATTGGGATATATATACTCATTCATTTTCAAGAGCTTTAAAATCACGAGCCTGCAGTTGTATCCCTTTTGATCTGAATGCTGTTCGTTCTTGCTTCTGTTTTTCTCTGACAGCGTTTAGGTCTTTGATGATCACCGATTCTATTATGCTGAGCGCAGGCATCGGTTCACTGATTTACTCTGCTTGGTATGTGAGCGCTTTCCTGGCTAAACCCTCACATATGCCTTCATTATTATCCAAGTCTGCCCAAAATACAGAAAACAATACAGGTACATGCGCCCATCACTCTGTGTGCTCTAACAAACATCACAAATACAGTTGAGGGGTCTGCCTCTCCTGCTTAAACTGTCTTCCTGTGTCCCCTGCAACAATCAACTCCACTGATTCGTCAATCAACTCCATGATATTGTTTGACAGATGACTGTACCATTAAGCAATATATAATAATGCCTTTTGTTTTTACATTTTAAATAAAGGACATATGTATGCAAACTTCTTTAACTGTTATGCTCAACAGTCTAGGTTTTGAGACTATCCAAGCGTTGTGAGTGGCTTTGATTCACTGCAATTAGTTAGGTTGCAATTGTCTGACCTCATCGCTCCCAAGGCAGAGGAGACCCTGGAAAGTGCCTTCGTGGCTGTTGGAGACTGTTCTGGAAGCTAGAGAGACTCTGTGGGAGTGGTTCTAGGGTAGAAACGAGGAGGCCTGTGGGGAGGGGGAGCCCTGGCAGGTGCAGCACCAGGTGGGGAGCTCCTCCCGTCGCCTCTTGCCTCATGAAGTTGGATGTAGCTCCCCACTCTTCATCCTGTGTTCTTTAAGTAGTGAGAAGCAGGTGCAGGCGTCTTCCCTGACAGAGCGTGTGCGGTCTACACATTTAAGCTTCTGCCCTATTTCAAAATGCTTCACAAGAAAGGCTGATCTGAGTTTGCTTTCTCCAACCTTTACAGGTCTCTGTGCTCCAGGACAACAGAAAGACCTTAGAGTGTTTCCACTCTGACAACCCACCCTTCTTAAATGCTATCCAACCGGTGATTTTTCCCCATGTAGTTCTCCTTTATATAACAAACTATATGTCTCACGCCATCCGTGTTTGTTTAACTTTCCAGAACGTTTGTTCTGGCTGCTGCACAGAACATTCTCATGCAAATTAGCGAAGGTGCATCCTGTTCCAAACTCTTGTTTCCGTCTGTGGAAAGTAACATTTATTGAATAATACACATAGGACTCAACAACAACACACATGAAAACAGATCGCATCACCATCCAAAATACCACTGCCTCCCCTCCCCCCAGGCAGGACCCCACTCAGCCACACCAAGCACCCGGATGGACGTGTGTGTTCCTTAAGCACAATTCACACAGTTGCTGCAACCCTTCTGGGCTGACTTCCTAAGGGAAACAGAACTCCAGAAATAAGTTCCTCAATTTTTCTTCCTTTATAAATGTTTTGATTTTTGTCTGAGGGTTAAAACAGTTTAAAATCATTGTGAATATTTTTTCTAAATGCTTCGACAGTAATATGTCACTGGCTTCTTCTTTTCCAGTAACTTGAAATATTTTTCTTTTTAACGTTTATTTTGCTATAATTTTTCGTTGTCAGTGCTGCTGATACTTGATCCTTTAGGTAGTTCATTCTCTTTGCCTGCTTTTAATTTTTTTGTTTTATCTCTAGAATTCTGCCCATTCTTTTAAGTTGCCTATAGATTTTGTGTTCTTTGGATCTTATGATTTAGTTCACTTCAGCATTGAAAAATTCTTTCATTAATTTTTAAAAATGCTTTCTCTGCTCTTGCGCCTAACCTGTCTCTGGAATGGAAATCAGATGTAATCTGAGTCTCTTGTATTTTCTCTCACAGTTCTCTAAGGATGGTGCCCTTTTGTCTTCCAACTAACTGGTTCTCTCTTCAGCTCCATTTAATTTCCCAGCGACGTGAATGCTTGTCACTAACTTTCTACTATGTATTTTTTATTTCTAGGAATCCCCTTTGCTTATCTTCTCAAAATGAGAAGCATTTTTGATGGTGTAGAACTCCTTTCTCATGTTTTCAGCTCCAACCCTAACTTAAACATATTTTCTTTCAATAACTAAGTTTTTAGTTAGCATGCACTATGATGTTTTTACGTACATAGTCCTGGGTTCCAGTCGTGTTCATCCTCCCTTTGCTCTTTACCCTCAAAATAGCCCCCCTCTATTTCTCTCTCTCTCTCTCTCTCTCTCT
>LOEQ01002278.1:422472-440827 GCA_001685075.1 Bramus lutescens | reverse complement strand
AGGACTGACCCCCTAAAGGGAGGACTGACCCCCTAAAGGGAGGACTGACCTCCTAAATAAAGGACTGACCTCCTAAAGGGAGGACTGACCTCCTAAAGGGAGGACTGACCCCCTAAAGGGAGGACTGGACCCCTAAAGGGAGGACTGGACCCCTAAAAGGAGGACTGAACCCCTAAAAGGAGGACTGACTGCTAACCCACTGTGTCAGCTCTTAAGACGGAAAGGATTTGAGGAGCTCCTGGTAAAAGGAAGGCTTTGCTTATATATAAACAAAATATACACCAAAGTAGAATATATAACTGTGCTTCCTAAAAAGAGAGGAGAAAGGGGGGTGGGGTGAGAAAAAGGAGAGGGCATTCTGCTGGGGACCACTCAGAAGGGTCCAGTTTCTATGCATCTCAAGGCTGGGCTGCAGGGCTGATGAGAGATCAATATTACATTCACAAAATGGTTAATCTCTTATGGGACAATAATTCTAAAATTTTAAAGCAAGTTAGGATTTCCCCACAAACATGGCAATAATACATCCTGGGCTCACAAAAGACAATTCCCGTCTGGGAGTCTGAGTGTGGCAAAAGGAGTGTGTCTGTCACTCCACCCACGGCAACATGATAAACTAGCTGTAATTCTCCCCGTGATTCACCCCCAAACAACTTCTTTACTAGACAACTTTTTCATCTAATTTCATACAGATAGACTCATTACAACATTAATAGCTATAATTTTGTCTTATGAAACTTATCCTGATAAAGAAAAAGAACTGTGAATTGCCACCATGTGGCAGGTGCAATTTCTTCTCTTCATCATAAAGACTACCGGAAGCACAACCCCACCCCCAACACAGGAACATTTCCAACTGTACCCACAGCAGTTACCCATGGCCAGACAACCCCCAGATGACAGTGTCTGACAGCTTCCCTAGCCACACCTGAAACAGTGAAAACTGTCCACATGGTTTTTTCTCCTATATAAAAATCTGCGTTAGTGTTTTGTCAGCACGTGTGAGGACAGTCGCAGAGAACAGAGAAAACTCAGTCTAACCTCTCATCACGGATGGAAGGAAGCGGAGACACAGAGTGGGCCCGCACCAGCACGCAGTGGTTGTTAGTGCAGAAGAAGCTGAACCTCATTTCCCACTGCAGTGTGCTCACAGGGACAACTGCTCCCCATCAGACTTTCATTCCAGAAGTATCCACAGCGGCAGAACAGCACATTTTAATTTACCAACCTTCAGTCAATGCAAACACTGTCTCCCAAACTGTATAGTCCTGTGACCATTTGTGGGGTGGAACTATGCTGTTGAGGGAGTCATGTGGCGTGGACAGCTGTGCACGCCTAGTGTGTCTTCAAGTCTAAGTTTTTAATAGTGTATGAGAAAAAGATCGAAAATAGATTTTTTTTCTGAAAACAAAATGGCAGAGTCCTTTAAATTCAGAGAGTGGGAGAGACATGCCAGCACTGAGAACAGAGTTAATGGAATGGCCACTTTAATGAAAACAGCAAGCATTCATGGCAGGAAGCAGCTGGCAGTATTCACTACTGGCAAACTTCCTAAACAAAGAAATGAGCTCTTCATTCAAACACCCCACCGTGCTCAAAGGAAGAAAGTCTCATCTTGCTCTAGGTAAGAGATTTGTTCCTGCTTGCCATGTTTAATATAATTTTCAAAATATTCTCTGGAAAATGTCTGCTTAATTGCTTAATACATTGTGCAAAGTATATAAACCAAGGTGACGAATCTTTATTTGCTTGTTTTTGAAAGGCAGTAAAATTGACCCAGGATTTTTCAAGCCTGTCTTCAGGACTCAGCGTGGTGAAGGTAGCAGTTCTGAGTAATCCCTTGCAGGTTTTGCTTTGGTCCACGGTACCATCTTAGCCAAGTGTGGAATGTTGTGGTCCCCAGATGGCCCTGGATTATACTGCTGCTGGTTATGACATTACAGAGGGCCAGAAGTGTTGTGTTATTTTTGATAGATGTGTTATTTGGAATTGAAAAGTATAACCATCATGAACATTATTCCCCACCCACATAAATTCTTCACAACACTTATAGAAAAAAAGTTTAAAAATAAAGTTTTAAAGCCTCCAACATCAGAAATGTAGTTAGATTGCATCCACTTTAGCTACATGTAAAAGATCTCACAAAATAATTTCCTTGTTTTTCACTGCAAGTCTTTTGAATACGACAGAGCTTGGTGGCTGCCGCGTTAAGTATCCAGTAGAGAAGCTGTCATAGCAAAGTGTATCCCACAGAGGATAAACTGGAGCATTTTTACATTTCTGTTTTATTTATTACCTTTTGGAGACGCTATGTAGCCTGGACCAGCCGTGGATTTGTAGAGCTCCTCCCCCCTCTCTGCCTCCTGAGAGCTAAAATTACAGACGTGAGCCACGGTACCGGCCCCATCCTGACGGGGCTGTCAGCTCACATGGGGGGTAAGGAATGAGTCTGAGAAGACAGCACACCTGAGCCATCCTAGCAGACACCTCCCTCAACAACTAGAGATTAAACTACAGGAACATAGACGGGGAAGAGGGGAAGAAGGGGACAGCCCATCAGTGCTGAAACAAAAGAACACACTTCTCAATGGTGGTCAGCAGAGTTTGAGTCTGCAGCCCGTAGACAGCTTACACCTTTAAGGGCAAAGCAATGGGTCGCATCTGCACTAACATACTGGGCGGGATGGTATTCTGTCTAAATGAGCACACGACTCTATACTGAATTTTATAGATGCACTCAGCGCCCAGCTAGAATGACACAACCAGAACAATCAGTCCCAGAACTAAGGTGCACCAGGAAATCTACAAGGAAACAAGGAAAGGAGCAAGCGAGATAACCAGAAAGAATTCCAGTCTACACAAAGGAGCTTTCTCAGACCTGAGTAGCCGGGGGTATTTCCTGTTTGCACCACACCACTGGGAGAAAGGGAGGACCTGAAAGCACGTTCAGCTCCAGGTCAAGTGCAAGAACTCTTCTTCTTACAAAAGAGGAACCAGGAAGTTGCTCAGCCCAGGTCTGCATTGTCAGGCAAGAGCAGCAGGAGCTCAAGATAATATTGTCCACAATCTGTCACTGGTGGAGACAGTTCTAGCTGCTGCTGTAAGCTGGGACGGCTCTCTACCAGTTCCTGTCTATCTGCCTCTTTTCTCACTGTGCTCCAGAGTGGCCTCCAAGTTCTGCGCTCCCTGCCTCTGTCCCCGAGTGCTGGGACTGCAGTTTGCACTACAGTACATGGTACCACACAACTTTCTAAGCCTCCATCACAGCCTTTCTTAGTGTGCAGCAAATACCGGTAACACAGATATTTACTTGCAAAGGGAAATCTGAACAGTTGAGAGGAAGAGGCACTTGGTTACCAGCACTGGCAAACTTCACTCTTCCTAAGGAGAGACAGCCCAAGACTCTTCAAGCAGCAAGTAGCTCTATTTGTGACCTATCATATTAATCTACTAGTGAAATTCTCGGCGGCATCTCCACTCATCACGCTATAGTTGAAAGACTGAGGTGAACCGAGATGGTTGTGCCCTGCATCTGGAGCTGTCTCCCGCCACCCAGCATCCCTCTTTCAGACCTCAGCTCAGGAAATATTTCTTTAGAGCATCACTGGACAGGAGACCAGACCAGATTCTCAGAGCACGGTCTACCTTCCGCCCGCAGCACTCATCCCTGGGGTTGAATCACTGTACGGGTGTTTAAAATGCCGCTCCGATAAAACTCATGTACACGTAGCCCTGAGTCACATGCCCTCCTGCGCACTGCACAGCTGGGCATATAGCCAACATTCCAACAAGGTATGATGAATTTTGAAGCCTTTCTTTGGGTAGGGATGATAATAGCATTGGGGAAAATGCATCTGTGACTCAGAACCACCACCAAAGTTGACAGTGTACACAGAGTCTGTGTTAGAAACACTTGAGGTGTCACAGGAGGCAGCCCCACATCTAGAAACATCAAATGCTGAACCCCACTTGCTATGAGACTTCCTCATGATGGCTGGGCTGTCTGGAAACCCACTGTTATTTTGAAATTCACCCACGTCTAACAAATGTTATGAAGTCAAAAGTATGAGCTAAAAAAAAATAAAGACAATTAAGCCAGGCATGGTGGCACACAACTTTGATTCCAACAAGGGAAGAAGAGGCAAGCAGATCTCTGAGTTCAAGGCCAGCTTGGTTTATGCAGCTAATTTCAGGATAGCCAGGGCTATATATCTCAAAAAAAAAAAACCCCAAACTCAATTAATATAAAATAAATCTTGAAAGAAAGAAAGAAAAAAGAAAGGAATCCAGTCTTGGCTGTCTAATCCTAGAGCCATCTTCTGACACTAAGAGGAGAAATTCAGACAGGTTACACTTAGGACCTCTATTCGTGGGTTTGGTTCCCACAGTGCTCAGCACAAACATTCATAACACACTTCCTGAAATGCAGTCAGCTCTAGGAGGGATCAGTTGTTGTGATTCTCTCAATGGACTTTTTTTTAAGCATTCACCAAGTTCTGCTTCTTCAGAGCAGCTCACCACTGTAAATGGAAATGTCACCAGCTCTGCTACTCAGCAGACAGTTAAAAAGGGTTGAGGGTTACAATGTAGCGTTGATGACAGTCCAGCACACAGCCTTTTGTCATAGCTCCAGAGATGCCACAAACAGCTGTTGTCTTTCTTTATTCCTCATAAATATTAAGTTTCTGTTACCATGAGCAGGATGCACTCAAATACTGGCTGGCCTTAAAATGCCCACTAAGAAAAGGAAGTGTGATGGTTTTTTGTTTTGTTTTGTTTTGTTTTGTAATGAACAGGTCTTCTGGCTGACAAGACTGTATCTTTCAAACATATGAAGAATTTAGGAACAAAGTTGGCACACCAAATCTGTGGAGAAAGGAACTGGGGCGGGGCAAACCACAGTATACTGTACCACGTGCCCAACACTGTACAGACTACATGCCTGCAGCTGTGAAACTAAGTGGCCCATGGATGGGTACAGACTCTGAAAATGACCATCCCATGCCTCACCCACAACCCTCAATGTTCATGACCGCTTTGATTCTAGATTTAAAACACAGTCCAGTGGAAGAACTCACTGGTAACACAAAAACACTGATATTCTCTTCTGTACAAAGACAGCTCATTTTCTTCAGACTGGAATGTGACTTCTGCTAGAACACCAATACTATGGGGAATAGCGGGGTAAAAAGTAGAAAGATTTTAAAGCAAAACACCCACTAATTCAAGGACCGGAAAACAGTTCTGGCTGAGCACTGTGGGGTAAGTCTACGATCCCACAACTCAGGCAGGAAAAAGGCTTGGGTTTGAAGTTTGAGGTCAGCATGGACTACACAGTAAGTTAGAGGTCAGCCTAGCACCCAGCAGGATTCAGTCTCTGATTATTTCTTTAAAAGCTCTTGTGATGACATTGTTTCTCAAACACAATGAGAGGTGCACTATGAAGGACACTGAAGTTCAGAGCTCACATGATTTGCTCAGTCACACAGATACAGCCTGCTTCCCATTATAACTGTAACTCAGCAAAAGGTCTGGAAAAGCCTTCTGGATCCAAAGGTTTAACTGTTATAGTAAAAATAAGCGATAACACCTTGGTAATCAGACCAGGCATTGTGGCACACACCTTTAATTCCAACACTAGGGATGAAGAGGCAGGTCGATCTCTGTGAATTGGAGGCCACCCTGGTCTATATAGTGAGTCCCAGGGCAGTCAGATATACACAATGAGACCCTGTCTCAAAAGAACTTACAGATCAGATTTTGTATAATTATGAATAACATATATAATGTCCTTTGTAAAGCTTAACAACATATAGTACATGTGATAGAAAACTCTGATTTCATCCTTTTAGCTACAACATTGGCTACCACTCTGATTTCAGTTGTGGTCATCTATCTATAGGGTCTGTTAAGAGAATGTCTATCTTGTAAGACTAACAGTGACGAGCAGGATGGGGCCAGAGACTGGCCCTCTGCTCTGCTGTGGACACTCACCTTGATGGGTATTGCAGAGAGTAAGCAGCAGCCAAGAACCCTCCCAGGTTGTGTCCGAGCAAGATCATTTTGTCCAACCCAAGGGCGCATCTCCACTCTTCAATGGATTCCACAAACTGATTTTCCACTTCTTCTGCGTCACTGTCAAATGTAGGCCTGCTACTTCTGCCAAAGCCCAACAGGTCAAAGGCATAGACAGGCCTATCAGTGCTTAGATCTTCAAAATTCAGGGCCCAAAGTCCAAGACCTCCTCCGAAACCATGAAGGAGGACAAGCGGGGTCTTTTCAGAAACGTTGTGAGAGAACATTAGGGTCCAGATCCTGTTCCCGTTGGATATGCGGACGGGCTCCTTTTTGTAAGTGCAAGGGACACCTGGAGAAACAGCGAGTGCTCTGCTTAGTCCATGGATGCTGCGTGCTCCCAGAGCAAACACGGGGAGCAACAGTCATATTGTGTCAGCTTTAGCTCTATCAGCCCTGAAAGAGTATGCACCTGACTAAAGCAAGCAGACCTAAATGACCATGTCTGAAACTTAGACAAGTTTCACCTTAGACAAGCCTCAAGTATCTGTGGTTAAAGTCTCTGAGCAAGTATTATGACCTCCTTGACCTCTCTGCACTTTAGCATATGAAGGTATTACATGCCTAGAACTGGAGAAGAACTTAGTGGTCCCTGAATCCATTATGTTAAGATCTCTAGCTTTGCAGACAGGAACAAAAGAATACCAGTTTGAATTTGCAGAACACTTGAAAGATTAGCATTTGAGACTAAAGTCAGACTTGAAAGGACCATGGAAAGTCACCAGAAACTTGGGGAAGGACTCACCATATCTGCGCTAAACACACAGTCGGTGAGTTAGGTCACTTAAAGCATAGTAGAAAAGAGGGACCACAGGGCAGGCATGCCAAGAACACCTAAGCAGGAGGCAACCTGGGTTCAAGCAACTGCCCAGAAAATAAAAATAATACAGCTTTATAGATCAAAGCCCTTGTGTTTAAGTTACATAAAACTAAGTAACTTTAAACCCCTCAAATTGACCAAAGAGAAAACTAAAGTTGGCTGATTTTTTCAAGTAAATAGCTACACTCTAGGAATATCATCATCTGTTTATATACATGTGTAGCAGACAAATTATGGACAGCCACATATTTCTTCCCTTTGTCAAAGAACTAACTTTAGGTTTTGTATTCGTGGAGGCGGGAAAGAGAAAGGCAGCATGCAGTTGGAGATTTAATAGATGCCCTGCCTTAATTGGGGAAAATGCCCTCACTTACAGAATTTACAACAAGCCAAATCTCTTCAGCTTTTCGAAATGGGCCTGAGAATTCCCATAAAAATTGTTTGTAACATCAAGTAGAGAGCTCATCCCAATGTTTAATCACTGACATTCAGGTCTGATATCAAAGCAGGACCAATTCTCAGCCAGACATCCACATATACATTAAGAGCTTAGCATTTTTAATAAATCTCCTAGCAAGAGTTTTTTATTTACTGGGTAGTAGTGTGCACACCTTTAATCCCAGCACTTGGGAGGCAGAGGCAGGTGGATCTCTATGAATTCAAGGTCAGCCCAATCTACAAAGTAAGTTCCAGGATAGTCAGAACTACACAGAGAAACCCTGTCTTGGAAAACTAAGAAACAAAAAAGCAAAAGTTTATTTTGATAAACCACAATGAAAATTCTGCTAGTCTTGTGTAGAGCAACATTATCTAGGTATTTAACATTTTTGTGTTAAAACCCATACAACAGAGCTAACTACCCATTCCTAAGAATGTAACCAGTTATGATCACTTACTCTGCAATTGCCAGGTGTACAAACAAGAAAACTCACTGATGGTGAAGACGGTGAAAATCAGGTGTAGACAGGCATCAGCAGAGACGTAACAAATCACAGCAGGAAGCCCTAGCTTTACCCATTCCTGTAGACTCTATCAGCAGCACAAAATTGTACAGTAAATACCAGAAGTCTGGACCGATTTCAGGCTCCTAAGAAAAGCAAAGGATCCCGTGCCAATACTAACATGGATGTAAAGAATGATAGGCAAAAGCAAGGCGAAGGAGCACCCCACCTCTCACTGCACAGTTAAGGAACAGGAGGCTGAGCAAGGTGAGCTGCCCAAGAGCTGGCACACGTCACGGCAGGTCTGGACCAAGTTCTTGGTTGCAGTCTAGAATATGTTTCACTGATCAGACTCTGGAATGCTAGGACTGCTCTCAAGTATACAGTTTGGGCATATCAGGAGGGTCTCCTAGAGGTTCTGAGGATATTAGAACTTTTTAACACTAATATTAAAGTTTTATTTGCCATTCTTTGAAAAACATTTTGTTTTTTAATACTGTGTATGTGTGTGTGCGTGCGCGTGCATGCGTGTCGCAATCTCACACGAGTAGGAGTATGTGAGCACAGTGCCCACGGAGGCTGAACTCTGGCCCTCTGCAAAAACAGCACACGCTCTCAACCGCTGAGCCGGGTCTCTAGAGCCTGTCCGCCCTTCTACTCTCGTTCTTTTTTGTTGTTGTCGTGTTGTGTTGTTGTTGTGTTGTTGTGGTGGTGTTCATATTCACAGCATACAGAGCGGAATCCCACATCAAGACAGGGTTTCTCTGCACAGCCCTGACTGGCCTCAAACTCACAGAGATTCATCTGCCTCTGCCTCTGCCTCTGCCTCCTGCGGGCTGGGATTAAAGATGGCAGCACCATGCCCCGCCTACCCTCATTCTTTATTGCAATGTTGTTTCCCCACCCAGGTCATGTGACAAATGAGTGCACAAAAACCAGATAAGAGAGTCCGGCTCCTTAGAGAGACCTGTACTCATGGAAACAGTATTACTCCTCTAACTATAGCTCTTGGCGAGCAGGCAATGTTTTTCAAACATTATTTTAACATGAAATGGTTTATTACCATTATTTTAAAAAATTAACATGTTAAATATGTTCAATTTAAATTTGATTCTACTAATAAATATTGATAGCTATAATCCATAAATAATGCTCCTTGGGATTCTTACTATTTTAAGGTTTAAATAGGGATCCAAGACTCAAAAAACTGATATTCACTGCCCCCTAAGACACTGTGCCACTTGTGGGCACAGAAGAATAAGGGGCTCTTTCGTCAGAAGTTAACACACCGCAGAATCTCACCTTCAGTTTCAGGACAACGTAATATATCACATCTATTTTAGTAAACAGTTCATGTAACTTACGAGAGGACAACCTTACATTTTAACATTTTCTCTTCAGCTTCTTTAAGGTGTGATGTGGACGTAGGACACCAGGTAGGAAGCCACCCTGTTAGCCATCCTGACCTAGAACACCAAAAGCAAAATGCAAATAGGTGAGGTCATGTTCTTGTCACCCCTCAGTATCCTGAAAAACAGAGCTCTGGAGGAACGAACCCCCTCCAGCCTCCCCCACCCCCGGGGAAGGGCAAGCTCCAAGTCCCACAAATCAGTGGGACAGACGCTGGGCACCTACAGGGCAGTAACCAAGTCCACCTTATCTCTTAGGATAGTCGAATTCCAATAATTATGAAGGGAGTGAGGGAAGGCGGGAAGAAGAGAGGGACCCCACTCCCGAAGTGATGCAGTCTCTACAGGATACAAGTGTAAAAGAGCTAAACACTACACATGAATAGGTTCTCCTCACCCCAACAGTAGCTTAAAGTGAGAAGAAACTTATTAAGAATTCTTATTGAACTAAAAATAGAAAAAGGAAAAGCTTCAGACATCACGAGAAAGTGCAAAGGGCTGGTGGCCTGTGCTCAGCCTGCCTGGAGCAGTTTGGTTCACTGTTAATGACAGAGCACTTGCCACCAATAAGGTAAGAAGAAGACCACCGCTCCTGTCTGAACACGGCACCAGAAGAACAAGGAGGACAGGGCTGAAGTAACAGCGCAGGAGCCAACCACGAGGTGGGAGGACCTCAACCGCAGGCCTGGCAGCACACCAAAACCTTACTGCATTAATTTGATGCAACACAGAGTTTAGCAGCCATCTAAGGTGAGGATTCTTTTGTGGTAGTGAGATATTCCTGATGGAAGAAAAATGGACCCAAGAAAGGGATCAATTCTAGAAGAAAGTTAGGGGCTTCAACCAAAGCACTGGCAAGAGGAATACAGACATGAAGATTTAGCTAAAGAATATTGAAAACAGAAACAAGGTGAATCTGATCAGTGGTCAGAAGGTGCAATGAAGATTCCCGGGGCTTTGCCTCAAGGTTAGCAATATCACCACCGCCAACACACTGGACACACACAGGGACACAATACACACAGGGACACAATACACACAGGGACAAAATACACACAGGGACACAATACACACAGGGACACAATACACATAGTGACACAATACACACACACACACGGGCACAGTTTGTAATAATCACCAGTCTAGCATTCTGGAGGCCCTGGGTTTGACTCCCTTTACCTTAAACAGAATAAAACAAGCATTAAGAGAAACAAAAGATTGGTGTTAGTAGAGAATTAGGGCTAATTTGGGAAGGGAAGATTTGGCCTCTAGCTTCTTCTAAACCTCATAGACTCTTCCTACAACATTTCCTTTTCCTATAAAATAATTTATATGTAACAGACTCAGGAACTAATGTCTGGAGAATGATTGGGTCTCTCACAATCCAGGGTAGTCTGGTCCAAGTTAGGCCCAGTTCACAGGTGTGGAAGCTGACATTCAGTTAACACCAGGATAGAGGATACACAGCTAGTAACAGAAGTAGATCTCTGAGTTCAATTCTGAAAGGCCCCCCAAATCCCTATGGTCCACAGGAGAGTACCTCCCTCAAAATGCCTGAGAAATTGGTTATTGTCCACAGGTGGCCTGCTCTTCCGGTCCTATCCAGTCTGCTCCTTCCCAGCTTTTCTCCTGCTTTTCTCCTACCGCGTCTCTACAGTTTACCCAGCTCTTCCCTTGGTCCTGATGCCTCACTTTCCCAGAAACATTGTTCCTGATGCTAGGGTGCAAAGGCGTGGTCCTTGCTGTGGTCCCTGCTGCAGAGCTACAGTCACTGGCTGTTCATTTACACATTTATCACCTACGGCATGGTGAACACACCAAAAGTTGAGTCTGTCTCACAGCTGACCTTCATAGCCAGTGCTAAATACACCAGCTGGGGTCACGTGAGCCCTTGAGAACTGTGATGTCAGCAGCCTAACTAGCGTGTGATGAGCAAAGGCAGACTGGGTTCTCTCGATCAGCAACGGGCACGGGTTCTACAACAACAAGGTACGTGGGCAGGACAAGGGCCTGAAACTTCCAAACAAAATATAACAGAAAGTTGAAGCAAAGGAGAAATCCAAGATAGAGTCGTCAGCATAGCCCAAGCGGAGACTGGAGGAGGAGGTCACCTAACACCTATGATCTCTATCTATCCCTTTATAGTTACAGCTAACTTTCTTCTCATCTCAGTCTTTAGATCAAGTTTCCTAGTAGGTTCAGTAGCTGTGTGTGTGTGTGTGTGCACAAATAGAAAGAATCAATACAAAAATACTAGCAGATCCATCTAGCCAGCTTTTCATAGCCTACAGTTAGACATATAAAGGCCTTCACTAAAACGCCAGTCTCACACTGCGTTGACAAGACAGGATAGGAAGACTGCAGGTGCCTTCACACGTGCTGCACCTTACCAACTGCCGAGGTGTGAACCTAAGGTGTTCACACTAGCACCATACCAACTGCCGAGGTGTGAACCTAAGGTGTTCACACTAGCACCTTACCAACTGCCGAGGTGTGAACCTAAGGTGTTCACACTAGCACCATACCAACTGCCGAGGTGTAAACCTAAGGTATTCACACTATTCCACTGCTGAGTGTATCTGCAAACTCACCAGGGAAAGTTACTTCAGCAACTTGTTTTTTAATTTATCAATAATTTTTTAATTTTTAAAAAGAGGGTAATGTGGTTTTGTTTGTTTATTACCATTAAACAGAAACTCTTTGTGTCTGTTTGTTTCTATTTGATCATAAAATTATGAACAGGAACTTATTATAATTGAACCTCATCTCATTTTCTTAAACAAATATCCTTCAGATCATATAGTACAGTTCTTTGCCAGAGACAATCAAAGATCAATACAAAAAACCTGATGTGATCTATAATCTACTTGCTCCAAATGACATACACACGTTGGGACAAAGAAAATACAAATGCAGTATTTGCTTCAGTCATTATTAGCCCAGTTCAGTGTTTGTAAGCCTAGTGAGTTATATGAAAAATTAAGGGGCACCAATTCTCATATTTTCATAGCTATCTTTTCATCAACATAAGGCCAGTCTTCACAAGTGAGTTTGTTCTATGTAATATTTGAAGTGAGAAAACTCCACATATTTTTTATCCCTAACAGAACTGTGAAGAGAGCATTTTCCTAAGCCTAACACACTTTAATCAGATGAGTGGTAAGGATTTACTGAAGAGGACTGCACCTGTAGATCAAGAACCTCACACACAGCAGCCCCCGCTGACACCTGCACAGTGGAGGCCATGGTCTCACTGCCAGCCTCTCCTGCTCAGGACTCCTCGTTCCTTTCTTGCTATCTCTGTTACTCCCTGGCCAAGCTTCTCTTCTGTCTGCGGAGTAACTTAACCACATCTGCAAAGAGGCTGTGCTTTCCTACTGAGTTGTCCGGCACGGCATGTGGACTCTGGATCTAAGGCTGTTAGACTCAGTCAGTCTTCTGAGGTCACAGATTCAAGGCAAAAATGCACACAGTACAGCTGTAGACCAGCAATCAAGAGATAGCTGTCTACACGTTTTGTAAAACAGAAATGTATGAACTATCTAAGCAATAATCAATAAGCTGTATTAGCCACGGTCAAGCCTGATTCTAGAAGAGATGGAAGAATCAACTGCAGTAGGAAGAAAGCCCTTCACTGAAAAGACTAACGTCTCCAAAGGAAACACAGACAGCGCAGGGAGGCTTGGCACGCCAGCCTGTGCCAGAAGGTTTTCTACAAAAGCCCTATGTCTTGGGCACTGAGCTTGTGGGTAAAGCAAGACGTACAAGCCCTGGAGCACCTGATTTAAGAAAGAAAATAGAAGATTCTTGATCTAGATCTATAACCACTGGAGTGGAGACAAACCAATTAGAACGGCTTAAGACGGCCATACTACAAGTGCTAACTCTCAGGAAAGCCAAGAGGTTGTCACTGACATAGTAGAGCATATTTGTCAAAAAATATGATTTTAAGTATTCTGAATCTTCCCTGAACCTTCCACCTAATCTTTTGTAACTACCACTAACAATGTACTTGTACCCCATGCCATGAACACTTAAGTTCCTGGTAGTTCCTGTTTTGCTCTCTGAGGCATTTGACTATCTATAGTGTTACTAAACCTGAATTGCACAATCTAAATATTGTGAAATGGTGGAAGAGGTTTCAAAGTATTCTGAAGAAAATATACAGATGTCTGGCCAATTTCCACACACTCTTCTGGCCACTTAACGTAACATTTCTAATTAGGTCATAAGTAAAGAGGGTTTCGCTGTGTTACAGTGTGGCTCAGAATCACCTCCACCCCTCTGCTGGTGTAATCAAGAGGGGAAAGTGTGCTCACTCTTGCTCTCTGTAATCTAAGCACAGAATTCTGCCTTAAATAAACCATGAAGCTTTCCTTTCTTCAACAAATAAACGAATTAGAGGCAATAAACAGATTCCTCTGAAATAATTCAAAGAAGAATTTAAAACTTCCACATTGGAATTGCAATACAACTTAAGGCCTCCTTTCTTGGAGACAGAATTTTCAAATCCCATTCTTGTGAAAGAGAATATGCCACATGCAGGTACAACTTAAGTGACGAACACAACATTTTTAGATACACAATACTAAACAGTTCAAGTGATCACTGACCATCATATCTAGGAGAGCACGTGCCCTGATAGACTTACATGTTAATTGGGAATATTTTGAAAGCTGAGTGGTGTGACTCCAAACTATAATCAAGCGCTCAGGAGTCTGAAGCAGAACCAACAATTAAGATTTTGAAACCAGCCTAGTCTACACAGAAATACCCTCTCTTGTAAAACCAAGAATTTACATACCCACAAGCACGCTCATATGTGCACGCACACGCGCACACACGGGCACATGTACGCGCACACACACACACGTGCACATACGCCCATCCTTCCTATAGTATTTCCTACCTTCCCTAACGCAGTCAACAACCACTCAGGAGGAGAGTCAGACCCCTCATGTTGGACACACTTGAAGCCGTTACATGTGAACTCTCATACTTGCTACTTAACAAGTCAGAGAAATGTTTCTTTAAGTCAGTTATAAAATAAGCTTATCCATTAGACAGTGAAGACAATAAAACTAAAAGTCCTGAGTCTCAAAGTTAATAATTACTTTTAATAAAATTATCTTTGCACAGTTTTTTTGTAACTCACAATCAGATGATTATTAAGTTTAACTAAAAATTTAACACTTAGTCAAGGCTATTTTAGAAAGCAACCATGTTTGAAAACAGGTGTTATAATAGCATGGGTCACATCCCCGAGTCTGGAAACATACCGTTGAGCATTGTTTTGAATGCGTGGCCCACCCTGATTTTATAATCTTTTTTGGTCACAGGGTTGACATCTGGATTTGCTGGTCTGTGACTGGCATTCTGGAGTGCAGGGACAGAGAGGTCTGGGTTGGTTCATCTAAGGTCAAGAAATAGAATCCTGTTTCCGACATCCCAGGAAAAGTGAAGTGTGTGATTCTAATTGTTGTTCTGCTCATATACAAGACTTTCTGATTATATTAGGAAAATAAACAAGCCACGCACCTGAAATATGCGTAATTCACTTCTGGGTTTGTAAGGCCTGTGTTTGTGTCAGCTAGGCTTAGTAAGAAATTATTGAAGATTATGATTTATAAAGCCCTTTTGGACTCTGCCAAACATTTGAGTAGGACAAAAGCCTTTCTCTAAGCTGACTAAGTATATAAATAAGTCTATTAATAACATTATTTAAGTGAGACAGTGAAACTTCAGAGCTGAGTGTGGTGGGTATGGCCTGCAATCCTGGCATTTGGGAAATAAAGGCAAAAAACTCAAAAGTTGAAGGTCACAATAGTAAGACCTTGTCTTTAAAGATCTTACCATGGGGCTGTGGACATGTTTGGTGGCTTGGCAAAATTACTTGCTGTGCAAGCAAAGGACACAAAATCCAGATCCTAGCACCCATGTAAGGAAACACCGCCTAGCGTGCCTATAACCCAACATGGGGAGCAGACCCCAGGAGCTAGACTGGCCAAAACAGCAAGCTTCAGGTTCAGTGAGACACCCTGTCTCTCAGGAATAAGGCAGAGAGTGACAGACACCCGATGTCTTCATTTGGTTTCCACATGCAATACATACACATGTACATACATGTGAATGCATCACACAAACACACGAAGTACCATGACCTTAGAGAAAGAAGGCCATAATCTATCCAGGGTTACAGAAAACGGTGTGAAACGAACCATGAAGAATGACAGGAAGCAGGAGAAGAATGCAGAGAAAGGAAATGAAATTCCAAACCTGAATGGAGCCACACGGAATAGTTTGCAAAAATCCAAGGGAAGAATGTGAAGGTTTTAAACTACGTGGCTCCTGGAGAGTAGTGGGACAATGATGGGCAGGCAGGTTGTTAGGCTCTGTGGGGACTTGATAACTGATTTGTTATCCAGAGACAATAAAGGGGCAGGTTTGATACTTAGAGGTCAATTAAGAATGCAGACAACCAGAAGACTGAAACTGTCTTAAAAGATCGGAGAGCAGGAGGGAGACTGTGCACTTGACACCATTTAAAGGAAGGAGACACAAACAAGGCTATGTCTAGACATCGTACACTTGAAAAACTAGTTACAAACACCTGGCAAACAACAATAACACTACAGTACAGAAGAGAGTGAGATCTCAATCCTTCAGAGACAAGACAGTTCAAGAACTGTGCATAGATAAAACATAAAAAGGTAATAAACTCTTAGGGAATTATTGTATTTAGAAAATAGTTAAAAGAATAGACCCTAATAAAAGTAATTGCTGGTCTCAGTTAAGAGAGTAAACAAAATGTTAGGAGAGTTAGCTGTCTAATAAGAGTTTCACTATAGTACTCAAGAGGGCTGGAGGATGTAGCTCAGTGGGACAGTACTCACATGAGGTCTTGAGGCCAGTGTGTGCTGGCGTGTGTGTGTGTGTGTGTGTGTGTGTGTGTGTAAGACCCGAGTCAGTTAAGTACTTGGCATTGCAGAGTTTCATGATTTTGAAGAAGTCATGGGCAAAGATTACAGAGCAGTAGGAAGAGCTTTGCAGTTCTTTCGGAGGGAAGATAAAGATCTTGGCAGTTTTTTAGGAGGGAAGATAAAGAAGCTCACTCTTGAATCTCCAAAGCAAAGGACTATACACAGACTTTAACATACACCCAGCAGGATGCTGACAAGTCAACCAACGCAGTAAGGGAGAAATCCTATCTTATTTAATAGCATTTGATGACTTCATGGTGTAAATACGCTCACAATGGCTGGCTTCAGGATGCTGGTGCTATAAAAATTCCTGAAGTCGGCAATGGTCTGCCAGTACACACCAACTCTAGAAGGCCCTGCAAGTCACCTATTTTATGATCTATTCTGCAATGGCATGGTTCTGTGATAGCTTTCCCCTAAACTCAACCAGCACTTAATTCTCTGGGACATCATTACAGCAATAAGCAGAAATCTACCCTGTTCTCACTATACTTGGCTTCCTCAACTGTATTGCGACTGAAAAGGACTAGATTTTGAAAGCTTCCCAGTACGCTTGTCTCCACGTGAGGTGACTGCTTTGTATCTGTTTGCTTTATTAATGTCATCTCCCCATCGGTACTATCAAATTAGCAAGAAACAAGGTGTTTTGGTCATAGCCTGGAGGTAGGAAATAGAGGGGTCAGTTCTAGTGCAGGACTTCTCATAAAATCCCAGGGTGGCAGGCACACAGCAAGACACAGGGAGCTGAGAACACACAGTTGGCACATAGGCTGATCTCGCCTCTTCTTTCATGAACCACAAGAATCTAGTCACCAGGACTTCATCCTACAGATGATCTCGTCCTAATCCCTCCCAAAGCCTTGCCTCTATGCACTATCATCAGGTTAACTTCAACATGGGAAGCCACTTAGGACACTCAGATGATAGCCAAATTACGGCACCGTCTAAGTCCAAATGTCTTGAGGAACTTGACTCGGAACTGTAGGCAAATACCCCGTAAGCCCTCATCCAATCGAGAAGCAGCAGAACTATAAGGAAAAGGCCTTAAAACTAAACGCAGAGACCTAAAGGCATAGGTTTCAATTAGTTCCATTACTTGGCAGGGGCAGCTCCAGACGAAAATGGGAGTAGTCAGATCTAGCACACGGGGTACTAGGATTATTATGACCGCACTGGGGGAAAGCCCAGAAGGAACTTAGCCTACTTTGTGCTTGCTTGCTAGAGTTCAGGAGGCCACCTCCGTGTAGATACTCAGGACTGCTCAGATGTCCTGCCAAGAATATACCAGAGAGGGCTATCTCTGTCTAGGGACTGTGGCTGGTCTTACCCTCAATGGCCTCCAGCCATCACCCAAGCCAAAAGTCGCTCTCATTCTTGTGCTCTGGATTCCTGAGCCTCACGCTATCAAGACCAAAAAGGTCCACAACTTAGCAGTCTCAGAGCCAAAACATGTCCTGACAGATCTGACAGGAACACAAGCTGTCAGGTCCTAGCTGTATCACGTGACACTCATGTTTCATATCAACGTAACTAGGAAGCTCAACCACAAACCAAAAAAACCGTGAGCCCAACTTGTTATCACTTGAGCAAAACTAGGAGAATGTGGTTCTTCATATCTCAAAATATTCCTTCCCTTGCATCTTTCCAAAATATTTGCTTTCATAGCACCATATAACCTATCTTCCCTACGCAAACGTCTCCAAATACCTTAAGTGGAACTATCATCATATCTGTAACGGAGACTATACATGTATAGTTCTGTTCATACCAAAAAAAAGCAGACTTCTGAGAATCAATGCAATAACCTTCACGGTAGTTGAACTTTTCCAACAATTACTACTCTACTCACACGGCATGACATATACGAGAGACAAGAACAACTTAAAATGAGTCTATCAAAAGGTAGGGTGTGGCGCCTCACATCTGACTCCAGCACTGAGCAGCCGAGGCAAAAGGATAAGATCTCTGCAGATTTGAAGCTAGCCTGGTCTACATAGATTTCCAAGCTAGCCTGGTCTACATAGATTTCCAGGCCAGTCAGGGCTACAAACACAGTTTCAAACAAAACCAAAACCAAAAAATATAAGGGCTACCTGTTAGGCATCTGCCCTGCAACTCCCACAAGGTTTG
>LOEQ01002278.1:406324-418407 GCA_001685075.1 Bramus lutescens | reverse complement strand
GCAGTGTTTAAATGAATACAATTTGTGTGTTGTTATTTCTGGGGCTAAGCTAGCTATGTGGGAGCTGGGCGGGACGAAAAGCAGGCCAGCTCGCCTTTTCAGTACAATTGGCACCCAACGTGGTGACCCTCCTACATCACACCTCCTTAAGGCTCCGCCTCCCACAAGCGTCCACTTCTCTAAAGCTCCACCTCCCCAAGGCTCCACCTCCTTAAGGTTCCGCCTCCCACAAAGGCCCACTTCTCTAAAGCTCTGCCTTAAGGATCCACCTCCCCGTTGCACCATCCTTCAGAACAGCAGACTAGTGATCACGCCTTTATTTATCTCACAGCCCTTTGATGGGAGTGTTTAAAATGCAATCCCCAGTACCCAAGTTTATTCAGCTGGAATCCTAATGTTTCACGGTTTAATTTTCCTGAGAAGGAAGCCATGAAGCTGTCTGATTTCAAGCTACGATGGCTGTGGTAGTGATGGTGTGGCCGGGAGAAGGAGGAAGAGACTAGAGGGCCTATCAGAGGAGCCGCGAGGACAGAAATCAGCTGGGGGGGTCCCCGGAGATTAAGAGAAACGAAGACACATGGTAGACCGAGAGGACCGAAGGTCAACACTAAACAGCCCTGAGTTTATTTCTCAGGCAAAAGGCAGAACAAGGAGCCGTCCAGTCAGCTAACCACCTCCCTGCACTGTCTGTCCTCAGGAGGAAGCTCAAGCAGGTGCGTTATCTTATTTAGCTAAGCAGCTTCTAATCTCTAGTGACACGTGCCTCTGGCTGGCACACACCAGCCCAAATCTTAATAGAAAATTGTGCTCTTTCAACTGGGCAAAACCACTCTTTCTATGGGCTAACACAGATGTTAGAGCCCTCAGAGTTACTGGAAGAAGCAAAGCAGGCAAGCTTGAACTCAAATGACTTATTTAAGTCAGAAATGACTCCAGATGGAAACTGAGTCACACGTGGATGCCCACAAGAGCCTAACCTTGTCCTCTGGCCTGAGAAATTTTGAAGTCCTGTTGGTTGACAGAAGGCTTTGAGTCTTCCTTTCTTCTGCTTTATATCCTGTTTGAATCTATAGAAGAACCTGGATTTTTATTTTTGGTAAAATTAATGCTTTTATATATTTCCCCATCATATTTTAGATCTGTTATCTTTCATTTTTTCCGACTTTTTAATTTCTGGTAAGTCCATGCTGAAATAATGAATATCCTAATAAATCAGGAAAAAAAGCAGTGCCCTCCACACGGTAGCATTAAAAACGTCAATTGCTTTCCTGTATTTGCACTTTCAAGAGCAAAGCTCATCTATGTAGACGTTATGTATGTCACAGAACAATTTTGAGCAGTGACGTGTTTACGCGGTAGGAGAAAGAAAACATTCGTAGCTGCCACTCCCCCTGACGTCAGCGCTGCCAGCTCACCTGCCCCCTCACCATCTCGGAAGCCCAGAGTGTAATGTGGGTTATTGAAAAGCCCTTACGTTTAGTCTGCACTTGTGGTGGGAGTCAAGTGAAGGCTGCTGTCTTGACTCCATTACATTTCCTGAGATGTGGAAAATACTGTGTTGTCAGTGCAGTAAATGCCGGGCTCTAAGTAACTCCGCCAATTGGGTTATTTAGCTTCGGCTCCGCAGGGATGCACGGGGAACGCTTGTCACCAGCCATCAATTCCACACTGAGATAGTGTTTGCTCCCACAGCTGGAGGTGCTTTGTGCCGTGTGAGGACCAGCGTTAGTGGAGATGCTTTGGGCTATCTGGAGATGCAATCCTAAGCTGCTTTTAGTCTACCACTCACATTGTGTGCGTGCCTAGAGCTGTTTTGTTAGTTTTTGTTTTGTTTCATTGTCTCTTTGGGGGAACCAGTTGTTAAATAGTGATAGCACTGACTACTTATTGAGCCTTGGAACTTGCAAATCGGAAGTTATGTATGTCACAGGAATTGTCAATCCTTTCAAATCAGGACTGCCTTTGAGATTTTCCTTTGTGGCCTGATTTCTGAATACCATTGTCTGCTCAATATGGATGTAAAATTATCAAGACCCTGGCTGGCAAAGAAAATCAAGTTTTACAGGGAAACCAAATGGCAGGAACTGGAGGTGCCGCTCAGCTGTGGAACATCGGCTTAGCGTGCCTGCGGCCCCGGGTTACATCCTCAGCATTGGCTTAGCGTGTCCGCGGCCCTGGGTTACATCCTCAGCACCCTAAAAGGAGGTGGGGTGTACGAGGGAGGAACAAACAGCACATGAGCAAACAGAAAACACACAAGAAAGATGGAGGACCAAGCAGACCACCTCTCTCTGAAGATGCAGATAAGCATCTTTCCAGACTCGAAAGACATTGAGACTTGATTACAGCACACATAAATAAAACCTTGTTTCCTTTTTAATTGGAGCATGAAGCACAAATCATAATGGCCACCACCTAGGGAGCACGCCCACGTGACTACCATCCAGACTATGGAGCTGGTTTTGAAGGAGAAAAGAGACCTCGGACAGAAAGCACCGACTTGGCTGTCCAGGCAGGGGTGGAAGCAGGAGGATGGCTCCCAGTGGAGGAACAGATCTCTGACCTTCTGGCATTGAGGTGTGTGATGTGCCCGGAACCAGATTTTTTTTTTTAACTTTATTAGATGCTGCAAATCAGTCATGAAGACATCTTTAACTGTGCTGATGAATATCCATTTGGTAGCTATATTTAGGACTTTTATTTTAAACATTTCCTTCATTGAGACTGGAAGGTGTTGCTTAGCTACCTTCCTCTTTTCTTAGCGTAGTCTGTGATCTCATGTAATTTTTGCTGCTGCAGGTGCTAGGAGCCGGCTGTTGTCAGGAACTTTATATTCAGAAGTATAAACAGGATATGTCTTGCTGTTGCTTTTGTGATATTAACTCCTTAATCTCCTAAGCCTACACGTTGTTTCTTTATATATGTGCATGCTTTGCCTGGAGGGACGTATGTTGAATAAACATGACAATTATGGTGCAGTTATACTAGATTATCATTTCTTATAAAAGTTCATTTTTAGTATGAACCAATCTTGCACAGTAGCATGAAATTATTTCAAAGCAACTTTCCAAAATAATTAATCTCTCAGCAGTGAATCCACCTGTGATGATTAGTTTTTAACTTCTTACTTGACGTAATGACAGAGTCTCAAAGAGGCATCGTCCAGCTCAGGATGGCCTGTGGGAAGACCCAGTCTGAAAGTGGGTGGTACCTCCCCTGGGCCTGGGTCCTAGGCTGTGGAGAAAGCTAGCTGAGTACTAAGCATGACTGCATCCTTTTCTCTCTGCTCTTGACTATGGGTTATGTTTTGAGTTCCAGCTCCTTGACTTGTCTGCTATGATGAATGGACTATAAACTTGAATAGTGAACCAAAGCAAATCACTTCCTTTATAAGTTGCTTTTTGTCAAGGTGTTTTAAAGTTTTTATCTTTTAATTATGTACGTGTATATATCTGTGTAGGTATGCACATTTGACTGCAGGTGATTGCAGATGCCAGAAGAGAACACCGGTTCCCCTGAAGCTTTAGTTAGAAGTTGTGAGCTGCCCAACATGGGAACTGAGCTCTGGGCCTCTGCAAGAGCAGTGTGTGCCCTTGGCTGCTGAGCCATGTCTTTAGCTCGGGGTTATTTTGTCACAGCAACAGAAATAAAGCTAGGACACCACCCTAAAGCACAGTTTGTCTTCCTTAAATCCCTCAGAGCATCGACCTCACAGCATCTACATCTGGGCATGGAGGAGCCACCGTTAGGGGGAGATGAACATCCTTGTTGGCCGCTGCAGTTGATGTACTTGTTGGTGTGCTTACCAGCTGTCACTGGCATTAATCCTCTCATCTGAAAAATAACTACTTCTACTTCTTTTATAATATTCCTGTAAGTACTTGGAAAAAAAATTGTGATCCACACACCTTAGGGACTAGATAGATTTTTTTTTTATTGATAGCATTCCAGCTCTAGGAATTCTAGGAATTAATTTTTGCCCCATTCCTGGTAGTTAATATTTTCATCAAATAAGAAGAAAATCAGTGACTGGAAGCTTCTGTGACTTTCCAGCAGTTACACAGAAGTGATAGCAAGAGCTGAGTGGCTCGTACATCCGTTTGGTGTAGCATATCATGTGCCCTAGTGTGATGATGGCAGGTCTCCCACATGAGGACAGTGGTGGCTTGAAAGGGCTGTCCCTGCCCTTACCCCGACCCCTTGGCTAAAGCACAGGTCAGGAGCCATGTCTCAGATGGATCCGCCTCCGTTTGAGGTAGCAAGGTGGCTACGAACCTCACCATGGAGAGATAAGCCCTGAGCTCCAGCTGGAAGCCTAATTTTGAGCCACGTTGTAGCTGTCATGGCCGCTTTACCTCCATTGCGATCATCTTGTCAGTTAAGCTGACAGTGATGGGCGCTGAGAACTCCGCTGCCAATCACTCACACTCAGGAAGAGTAGATTCTCTTTGCCCTGTTCGATTTGTCCCTGAAGGGGTTGTTTTTACCCAAACTACAAACTGGAAAGACAATTTAGCCCCTGTCGTAGTCATCTTGACTAGATGTAATATCGCCAGCCTCTGNTCACACTCAGGAAGAGTAGATTCTCTTTGCCCTGTTCGATTTGTCCCTGAAGGGTTGTTTTTACCCAAACTACAAACTGGAAAGACAATTTAGCCCCTGTCATAGTCATCTTGACTAGATGTAATATCGCCAGCCTCTGGATATGTCTGGGAGGGTGGTTCTAGGAAGGATTAGCTCAAGAGAGAGGACCATCATTTGGGGGTCCAGATTGAATAAAGAAAGCCGGATGAAGGCCAGCATCCCACGCCACACTCACCTCCTGGTCAGCTAAGATGTGAACAGTTATTGCTGCCACAGCCACAAGCGGCTTCTGTCACTGTGCCTTCCCCATTATGATGGATTGTGTCCCATTAACTGTCACCCAAAATAAACCTTCCCTCTTAAGTTGATTCTTGTCGGTCTTTGATTATAGCAGTGAGAAAAGTAATACAAATATGTAAAATTTCCATTAAAATCTGGCTTTTAATAAAAGGTTAGGCCCTTAACCATGAATTATTTAGGCAAATAATACAATATTGGTGAAAAAGTTAAAGAACCGAAGTAACGAGTAGCTAGTGCGTGTCAGTGGCTAAGAAGGTCCGAGCTCGTCATCAGAACAGCCCTGTCACATACAGAGTGAATAGCGTCACACTCATAATCCCAGCTGGTCATTTTCTGATATCAACAAAGCAGTTTTAAGGTTTATATGAAGAGGGAAAGACCCGGCAGAGTCAATGCAATACTGAAGGAAAGGAACAAAAAGGGGGAGGGGCTGACACTACCTGACCTCTGAGAAGGGATAATGAAGCTCCGCCCTCAAGGCAGCCTGGTGGTGGCAAAGGGATAGACAGGTAGGCCAAAGGGACGGAGAAGGCTCAGAAATAAACTCACACTCACAGACAATGACAGCGAGCAAAGCATTGAAGCAAAGATGTTGTGGGAATAACTGGACGCGCGTGTGTGTGTGTGCGTGCGCATGCATGCGTGCCTGTATGTGCACGTGTGACACGCAGTATGAATCGTTCACACTCACAAGGGTGGATTATAGACTTAGATATGGATATGGAAAATCTTGAAAGATAACAGAAAAATCTAGATTACCTTGTATATGACACTGACTTTTAGATACGATAAAAAAAAAGTCACAATCCATGAACCAATCCATAAGCTGAACTCAATTCGATCTAAAACTCTGCTCTGATACCCTCTGAATGGAGAGTGTGGACGGTGATGGGTGCGGTAAATAAATCATTACAGGGCGTATATGCATCAAGTCACAGCCTTGTACCTGGAATATGAAGATAATTGTCAGTTAGCTATTCTAAAATGAGGTTCTCTCTGATCTCTGCACTGCCCCAGGCTCTACTGTCACGTTTCCCAGCAGCCTGGAGAGATGGGGAGGACATGGTTCGTCACTGAGGACTGCATCATCTCTGTTTAGAAAAGGAAGGTCAGGAGGCCTAAAGGTCACCCCTGGTCCCTGAACAGTGGAGTTTGGAGTCAGGTCTCTCATTCCCATCTCATTTAAGATCATAAGCATGGTGATAGATGAAGAAGCATTTGATTTATACTGAGACAGGCTTTAGGGGTTATGAGAAGATGCACACAAATATTTACAGGATTCTTTGGAATAGGAAGCCAAAGTAATTATGCTTTTATGTTAAAAGTAAATTCTACCACAAAATCAGAAATTTCTGATTTTTAAAAGTTGGTATCAAGAGAAGGAGAAGGCAGACCATAGACTGAATGTTTGAAAAGACACGTCTGAAAATGGACTATTATCCAAGATACAAAGGTATCTCCTAAGAGGTGGTAAGATGGCAAAGGCTATTGTTGCCACGCTGGAGGACCTAGATTCAATACTCAAGCCAATTTGGTCGGAAAAGAAAAGCAGCCCCTTCAAGTTAATCTCTGTCCTCCCCGGTACTCCACAGCTTAAACATGTTAAGACACACACATACATAGACTTAATAAATGCTAAAAATTTGAGAGAAACTATGTGTATTCAGTTTTTTAAAAATCTTTTAAGCTATGACAATAAGAAAATGAACAATCCAACTGAAAATGGGCAAAAGGTGTCTTACTAGAAAAGCTCTCCAGATGGTAGACAATTACAAGACCGAATGTGCCATACAGACCGAGACTCCTCAGGGCCGACAGCTTAGTCACATGGTAGTCAAGTTTTCAAAAAGGATTTCCTCCTCTACCACATCCAATCCGGCCAGAAATTGTTGTTTGTTTTTGTTTTTTTTTTCTTGGCTGGTGAGATGGACTTTCCATGTAATTTTAATAAACATTTCCTGGTGTCAGAATTTTTCAAGTACTTATTATTATTATATTTTGAGACAGGGTATCTGTGTAGCTCTGGAGCCTGTCCTGGACTAGCTCTTGTAGACCAGGCTGGCCTTGAACTCACAAAGATCTGCCTGCCTCTNTTTTTTTTTTCTTGGCTGGTGAGATGGACTTTCCATGTAATTTTAATAAACATTTCCTGGTGTCAGAATTTTTCAAGTACTTATTATTATTATATTTTGAGACAGGGTATCTGTGTAGCTCTGGAGCCTGTCCTGGACTAGCTCTTGTAGACCAGGCTGGCCTTGAACTCACAAAGATCTGCCTGCCTCTGCCTCCCGAGTGCTGGGACTAAAGATGTGTGCTACTACCGCCTGGCTCAAGTATTTATTCTTAATAAACTTTTTTTTTAAAGAACTTGCAAACATAAAATATCACACGCTGAAATTAACCAGACCCAAAGCCTATACAACTTGATAACCTTGTGTAGTTAGAACAGCCATTCTGACGCTGTAGAGCTTCTTGTTGGGTTTTACGCTTTCACTATCCGATCTGTGTTTATGCATCCCTCCACCACCAAAGATAGAAAATCCATGACAATTAGAACTAGGAAAACAGTTAGCTTTGTATCCTCTTCCATACGTCCCACCCGTCGCCTGCATTCAGTCCTTCCTCATCCTGATACCAGCGTTCCATGTTGCCGTCTGCGTGCTGGACTGCACCCACGTGGACATCTGCGGCACAGGCTGAGAATGGCATTTGGGTCTTTAAAGGTTCAGTAGAGTGTGGCAGTGAACCATTCCGTCCTGGTTCTGCTGCTTGAAAACGTCTGTTAAAGCTTTTATGTCCTTTTGCCTTCATTTCAGTAGGACAGATTAGCTAAGGTTTTTTCTGATTTTCTAGATTTTCTAGGGTTCTTTTTTCAAATGTAAGTTTTCAAAATATTCCCAAATGACTTTTCGATTTCATTTGAATTTATTGTGATTTTTTTAATTCATGTTTTTTTAATTGAGGCTTTTTTCTCATTCTTGGGGTTTCTTTTTGCTAAGAATTTTTCAGTCTTTTTTTTTTTTCAGAGCAGCAGCTCTTTGTATCTTATTCTTGACTCTAGTTTGCTAATCTCTTTATTATTTCTTCCTGTCTATTGTTTGGAGGTTTGACTGGTTCTTGTGTTCTTAAGACCTTGAGCCATATCATTCAGTTACATATTTGACATGGATTCTTACGTTTAGATTCGTGATCATGTCCCAGAGTTCCTGGAATTGTGGTCAGGCTGGTGTTTGCTGTGGCTGCTTGTTTTTCCCTTGACCTCATTCTTCAGTCCTGGTATTCTTTCTTCTGTTTATCTGATGATGATTCCCCCATTTCTTAGAAAGTTTCACTGATTTTTTATCCCAAACATTAGTACTTTTCTCACCTTCAAAATTTTAATTTCCTTACTGACTTTCTTCTTCATGTCCTGAATTGATTTACTTACTTCATTTGTGTTCTCATTTGTATCCTCTCTGAAGACATTGATAGTTTTACAAGTAAAAATTTAAATTCCTCATCTGATAGCTCACCCATTTCAGTATCTTTGAACTTAGAAACTTAGATGTTAGCAATATTTAGCTAAAATTCTGCTTCCTTGATGTTTTCTTCCTTCCTTCCTTCCTTCCTTCCTTCCTTCCTTCCTTCCTTCCTTCCTTCCTTCCTTTCTTTTTCTTGTTGGTTTTTAGAGATAGGGTCTCTATGTGTAGTTCTGACTGTCCTGGAGCTTGCTCTGTGGACCAGGCTGGGCTTGAACTCACAGAGATCTGCCTGCTCCACCTCCGAAGTGCTGGCATTGGGGGTGCATGCCACCACACCCAGTGATTTTTCCCATTTTCTTATGTGTCTGTGCATATGTTGGCTTGGATAGCCATTCTGTGTTTATTTGGGAATTTTTCTCAGATAGCAGTCAGCTCTTCAGGGCTCAGCCCCTAAGAATGCTCAGATAGGAGAGAGTATTGTAACAGCAGCAACACTGAGCCACATGCCGTGTAGAAGTTTACTCTGTGTCTTAGTTACTTCTCTGCTGCTCTAACAAAGATGGCGGTAACTTACAAAAGAAGGGGTTTATTAGGGCTTATGGATCCAGAGGGTGAGTTCATGACCATCATGGCTGGAAGCATGGCAATAGGCTGGCAGATACGGAGTTAAGAGCACTAACTGAGAGCTTATATCTGATCCATAAGCAGAAAGGGTGGGGAAGGAGCAAGAAGCAAAGTTAAACAAATAAAAGAGAAGGGAAGAAGGAGCATAGAGAAGAATGCAAAGGAAGGAATGGGGGGAAGGTTGTCTAATAATGAAAAAGGTACTTAAAGTTAGGTAAATATAACAAGAGGGGGAAAAAACCTAAAACACAGGAGCTTTGAAAAAATAAGATGAAGAAAAAAAACACTAAAAGTATAATAAAAAGAAAAGGGACAATCAAGTGATAAAGGCATTACCCAAAAAGAAGAAAAGAATTCCCCAATAATGATGAAATACACAGCCTTAGGTAAATGTGAGAGATAAATAATAAAGCCATGGAAACTTCAAAGAATAAGATAAGGTCAAACTACCACTAAAAGTATAGTTAGAAGAAGAAAGAGGAAGGAAGAAGGAAAGGGAAGCACAGTATGGAAAATTAAAGACACTGTTCCGGAGGAGTCTTGTCCCTAATCCTCCAAAGCTGGAGCTGGGGTGCATGAGATGGCCGGGCTGAGAAAGGTGCTTGTTGCACACACCTGAGGATCTGAGTTCTATCCCTGAGACCCATGGAAGAAGGAGAAAACTGACTCCTAAAAATTGGCCCCTGACCTCCACATTCCTGTGAGCCACAGCATGCACGTGCCCACACTGGTACAACACATACACCACCACCACCACCACCAATACCAACAACAACTAATAATGAATTGATGAAATTTGTCTTTTGAAAATAATAGCACAGTTAGACCCTGTTATGTGGATGTGTGGGGCCTCATTTGAAGTTGTAGATTTGTCTGTCCTACAGTCTGTGCTGCTGCTGAGCCTGGACTGGAAGAATGCTGATGTCCTCCAGAGCTGCCTTCATTTTAATTGCTTCTCGCTTTTGAGTACCACGGGCCATTTCTGACCATCCTTAGCTTTGCAGTCTGTGGCCTGGGCAGAGTCTCCCACATTTGTAAACTCCATATTCTAGCTTGGGGGCGGGGTGCTGGCTCTAGCAGGAGAAACAACCACAGAGTTGAGATCCATCTGAACTTGTTAAACATTAGACACCATGCTGGGACACGCAGCTGTGCACACCAAAAGTCCTCTGGAACGTGGGAGCTTTCAGTCTCTGCGTCCGTGAGCCTCATGACAGACAGGCAACCCCAGAGTCAGTCCAGCTTCTGACCTCAGGCTCACACTGTCAAAGTCCAAAGTTACTCTCAAGTGAGGAAATCAGCCCCAAGCCACCAAAGATATATGCCTGTATATGTCATTGCCTGAGCAGAGCCTGCAGCCACCAGCACTCTGAGGCTACTCAGTGTGACACCCTCCTCCTGGGATTGTCTCTCACTGTGGGACTGTGTGAAGACTGACCTCTGGCTCCTGGCATTTTAAGCCCTCAGGATAAATAGGTTTTAAACAAATGATTCCCACTCAAGATGGCACCACAACACTGCCTTATGAGTCATGGGTTGTAGCAAAAGAGAACTCTTCTCTCCTGATGACCCATCCCACATAAAGAGTCATTGCTTCACCAAAACCCACAGCCAGATTTGAGGTTTAAGAAGTTATGGGAAGAATTTCCAACATCTTTTTACCTAAGCTGTCTGGCTTAGCTTTTGGGGGGGGNGCGGAGCCAAGACAGGGTTTCCCTGTGTAGCTCTGGTTGTCCTGGAACTCACTCTGTAGTCCAGGCTTGGCAATGAACTCATAGAGATCCACCTGCCTCTGCCTCTTGAGTGCTGGGATTAAAGGCGTGTGCTACCACCACCCAGCCCTGGCTTAGCTTTGAATGAGGCTTCTGCTACCATCTGCCCACTAGGGAGCCAAGCGGTTGGAACTGTGTGCAACTTACTTCTTTTCCCCATGCTGTCCTGTGTCTCCCCACCCTCTGCTTTATTATCCCCTGGCAGTTGTTCGACTCTTTCACTGTCAGAGATTTGGTTTCCTGACTCACCCTTCCCTGCCGTCTGGAGACAGCTTCGACCCCTTTGTGTTAAACAGAAACCACAAGCTGAAGTCTTTTTTAAAAAGTTTTTAATATGTGTTTATTTTGTATTTTATGTGTGTGTGTTGCCTGAGTGTGCATCTGTGGACCACATGCATGCATTGCCAGCTGAGGCTTGAAGAGGGTGACAGATCCCGTGGAACTAGAGTTATGGAAGGCAATGAGCTACCGCGTGGGTTCTGGGAATCCAACTCTGGTCCTCTGCAAGAGCTGAAAGTGTTCTTAACCACTGAACTCTGTCTCTCCAGCCCCAAGGAGAATTTAAAACAAAATAGGGTCTCACTGTGTAAGCCTGGCTTGCCTTGAATTTTCTGTGTAGATCAGGCTGGCTTCAAGCTCACAGAGATCTGCATGACTCTGCCTCTGCCATGTTGGGATTAAAGGTATGGTCCACACACCCAGCTTTACATCTTTATTGCTTGCTGCTGCACTGCAAACATGTGAGTTTATTTATTAGAGGCTGGCCTGAGGAGAACGAGGTGCCTCTTCAGTCTTCAATCAACATCCCATGTTCTGTATGATTCTGTAGATCAAATAAATGTACACAACCAGAGTGAATCTTGAGGTCGTGTAACGTCTTCAACTAAGACATGCTAGAGAAGCTTATCAGCCACTCCAGATCTTTCCCTGTGCCTCTAGTAGCTGCACAAGTGTGGGGACTTCCTGTCTGAGCCTGCCCACCTGCTGGGTTTAGAGTCAGCTAAGGTCTTTCCTGGGTCTGCCTGTGCGGGTATTTTCAGAGGGGTTTAGCCCAAGAGGGAAGGCTTGCCCTGAGTGGAAACAGCACTATTCAGGGACCCGGGGGGCGGGGAGGGAAAGGGGCAAAAGATATTGTGTGGTGGTGTGCCCCTGTGATTCTGGCTCTCAGGATGCGGTGTGGTGTGCAGCTGTGATTCTGCCTCTCAGGACGTGGTGTGGTGTGCCCCTGTGATTCTGGCTCTCAGGATGCGGTGTGGTGTGGTGTGCAGCTGTGATTCTGGTTCTCAGGACGTGGTGTGGAGTGGTGTGCTCCTGTGATTCTGGCTCTCAGGACGTGGTGTGG
>LOEQ01002278.1:391945-402737 GCA_001685075.1 Bramus lutescens | reverse complement strand
TAATGGAGATGGGTTAAATTAATATGTAAAAGTTAGCCAATAAGAAGCTAGAGCTAATGGGCCAAGCAGTGATTTAATAACAGATGAATATAGTTTCTGTGTGGTTATTTCGGTTCTGGGCCGCTGGGACAAACAAGTGGCCCCCTGCAACAGATAGGTGCCAACGTGGTGGACTAAATCCATGTAAAACCTGAGAGGGCTCATTTTGTTGTAACAATGGAAGGAAGATGAGCTAAGACAATATTTGAACAGTCCTTAATATGTATTGCAGGCTTTTAAAATGATTTTTAATATGGAAATTATGGACATAATTTATAACCAGGTTTACTGATATTTTTTGTAACACTGTTCTATAGTGACTTGTTTAGAAAAGCCTTTGATTCTAGATAATATAAATATTCAACTGTTCCTTCTTTCTAGGAGCTATGGTAAATCCCCAAATCCCTTCTAATCTTTATTGAATTATAATTTATAAACCACAAAATCTCCCCATAATGTACTATACACAGTGGTTTTGATTATCCATGGAGTTACACAAATGTCAACTTCACCTTAATTTTAGATTTGTGTGTGTTATTGCTGCTGGTGATCCAACCCTAGGTTTATATATATATATATACTTTTTTTTCCGGGCCCTAGAACAGTGATTCTCAACTGGTGGGTCATGACCCCTTTGGGGTCAAATGACCCTTTCACAGGGGTCACCTAAGACTATTGGAAATACACAGATATTTACATTATGATTCATAACAGTAATAAAATTAGTTATGAAGCAGCAACAAAAATATATAAATGCTTTTAATCCCGGCACTCAAGAGGCAGAGACAGGTGGATCTCTGTGAGTTTGAGGCCAGTGAGTCTATAGAGTCTATATAGTCTAAAGAGTGAGTTCCAAACAGGCTCCAAAACCCTGTCTTGAAAAACAAACAAAGGTGGTTGCCTCTCCAGGGTCCCTTCCCCCACTTTTCATATGAGTCTTACAATCTGTTTCTCAGTTTCTATAAAACAGGTGACTGGGATTTGACAGATATTGCATCAAATCTATAGATCAATTTGAGGTTATTGACATCTTGGCATTGCTAAGTTTCCTGACTCATGGAAGTGGGGTATCTTTCCTTTAACTAAGACCTTCCTTAAAAGGAACACTGTGTAAAGCAGTTCACCCCCTCCAGTCCTCCCCCACTTCCCGTTCCCCCAAGGAGCCAATGACAAAGGCGGGAAGTGACTGATCAGGTAGGACACTGGGTTTGGGGTCTTGATGCACAAAAGCAGGGGTGCAGGATGGAGTGTCCTGGGTGTTACTGAGTGCCTGGCAGGAGGCTCTCATAGAATGGCTGGAAGGGAGATTGGAACCTTTGTAATGGTTTCCGTGTATGCAACCCAGCAGGCCAAGCCGTCCAAAAACCTGTTTGCTGAGAGTGATGTTTTCCTCCTGTGAATTTCATCATCCCGCCCACCACACCTGGGTGCGACCCTGCACCCTTCTATATTAAATGATATGGGCAGAAGAAACCTCTTGTCCTAGATATTTTACACCAATCTTTTACAAGATCAACTCTACTGCATGTGCCACCCAAACCCTGTCCCCTTCAGAGTGGTGCTGACTGAGCCCAGGCTGCAGTACTCTTCTTAGAGGAAGCATTTTGTATGATGTCATGTCCTGATACTGTGCACTTTGCATGATGAACCAGTTGGTTTAGTGTGTCAACACAAGCTAGAGTCATCAGAGGAAATGCCCCGATGAGATCCAGCTGTAAGGCATTGTATCAATTGGTGATCAATGGGGGAGGATCCATCCTATGGTAAGTGGTAAGTGGTGCCATCCCTGGGCTGCTGGTCCTGGGTTCTATAAGAAGGTGGGCTGAGCAAGCCAGGAGAAGCCAGCCAGTAAGCAGCTCCCTCCATGGCCTCTGCATCAGCTCCTGCGTCCAGGACCCTGCCCTGTTTAAGTTTCTGTCCTGACTTCCTTCAGTGATGAACAGCAATGCGGAAGTGTAAGCCATTAGGTTTATTACAACCCTTTCCTCCTCAACCTGCCTTTTGGTCATGGTGTATCATTGCAGCAACAGAAACCAAGCTAAGACACAGGAGCCTGCGTGCCAAATTAATAACTCCATTTTAGGTTTCTGTTGGACAGTATTAAAGCCTGTCACTTTATGGACATTTATTATTTGTAGGCTCAGGTTGGGCAGAAAGAATGAACCCATTTGAAAGACATCATGAATCATCATTCCACCCTAAATTTCCCCTGATTTCTCGTCTGTCATGTCTAGTATCACTGTCCTCTCCAAAGTGCAATCACTGGGAAACAGACAGTAATGGAAAGAACTCGTGCTTGATGGCCCATCAAAGGCAGAAAAGTGTGAGGCACACTTCGTGATCCTTCTCCTCAAAGAAGGGTGAGGCTTTGGAAGGAGACAGCAGGATGAGAGCATGTGTGGGGCAGGTGACTTCTTCAGACCCAGTAAATTGCTCACTTATTACAATAGTGCTGGGACAACACACAACCCACCAGATAACAAAGAAGAGAACCTGAACTAGCAGGAAGCCAGCAGCCAGCTTAAGATACATCCTGAGTGCTGGTGGGAGAAGCTCAGAACAGCCTCAGACCTTAAGAAGAATGGTCCAGGGATTTAACTCTTGACTGGGAACGTTTCCTGGAGCCCATTTTAGTCCTTGCCCCAACCCTTTTGATGACAGGCTTACTGTCAATCGGTTGTTTTAAAATATCTACAAAGGTGATTCTTTACAATTTTGTCCCATCCCTGTCAAGTTACTGTGTGTTGTTTTTAGGTTTCTTACCGTCTCTCTCTTCTGATACCCACAAAGGCACCAGACTCGGTGTCTTTGATTTTTCTATTTAAGTAACTTGGTGAGTTTCCTGGGTTTCTAAGTGTTTCCTTTCAGCCTCTCTTTCCCCCACATTGCACACATAAACCCATTCAGGTTCTCAAAATGTTTCTGGTGCCTCCCACTCCCACCCAGGTCCCATCGTACCAGGTTCCATTGAACCTGGCGAGTTCTCCACCCTCCCACCTATGCAGGGCAGGGCACTTTTGTGACATTCGCAATCTTACTGTAGATGTTTACATCTCAGGATGATGTTTATGTGAGTGAGAACCTCGTGGTGCTATTTTTAAAATTACCCCTTAGATCATTACAGGGGGTAGGTTTGTTTGGCTCATAATGTTGGACCGGTTTTCCAGCACGTTGAGCAAGGAAGATGCTCAGTTGACAGTGCTGGTGTGAATGTCTGTGCACCATGAGCATGCTGGTGCCCCCCAGAGGCCAAAAGATGGCATCAGATCATCTGGAGCTGGAGTCACAGACAGTTGTGAGCCACTATGTGAGTGTTGGGAACTGAATCTGAGTCCTTTGCAAAAGCAGCCAGTGCCCTTGAACCCCAAACCATCCCTCCAATCTCTATATTAAAAATAATTTTGTCTTTTTAAGTCAATGTCTTTTCTCTATTCTATTACTGTGAAGAGACACCTTGACCAAGGCAATTCCTACGAAAGCGTAATCGGGGGCTTGCTCACAGTCTCAGCGGTTTATTCCATTTCTCATCATGGCAGCATACATGTGCTGAAGCAGTAGCCGAGGGCTACATCCTGGTCCACAGATTAGGGAGGCTGAAAAGTGTGGGCCCCTTTCCACCTGATCTGCCAGTCAGAGAGTTTGGGAACTAACAGGTTTAATTGTACCTCCTAACTCAGGAGCTGGTTGCCTGGCTCTTTTGAAGCTGAGATAGCTCAGTGCCATCCCGAGGGATGGTCAGGATATGCAAATGTACGTCTGCTCCTTTCTTTTGTAACTATGAGGTCGCCTAGGGAAGGGTGGTCTTCAGCTACAGGACTTAGAGCACCTTAGTTACCTAGACGACAGAATGCTAATGATTTGATGTCTCAGAGTTGACTGTGTGAGTTATCCTTTTGTATCATGTTAAAAACGGCTTTTGTTACCCGCTCCCCAGTTTACATTGGATATAAAAGCTGTGGAAAAACAAACATGGGCAAGTTTCAGGATTTCAGTCACGGGAAGGCCCTCTCAACACTTTATTTTCTTTCTTATTATATTTATGTGTCTTCATATTCTTATATTTCTTCAATTCCCACTTCCCTACACTGGTAAGAAGTGTTGTCGAGGCTGGTCCTCGACAACAGATCAGAAGAGAAAAGTAGGTCTAGCATGGGCTATCCAACCCTATCTCCAGTGACACACGTCCTCCAAGAAGCCCACGCCTCCTAATCCGTATCAGATAGTGCCACTTCCTGATGACCAAGCATTCGGATATATGAGCTTATGGGGACCATTCTTATCCAAACCACCACAGTCAGGGGAAGAGTTGGAAGCTAAAAGCAGATTTATACTGTGCCTTATGTCTGAGTGGTTGCACCTTGGCCTTGCTCTGTGTTTCATCTTGATTCAGGCTCATGGACAGTGCTTCATCCTGGCTCAGGGGCTTTGAGTTTTCTATAAAACAGGTCTGCTCCTGATCAAGTCTCTAGGTTTTTGTTCATCTACGAGAGTCGTAGTGAAGGAGAATTTTTTAATTTATTCTTATTTAATATTGAGGATTCATACTCTGTCAATAACTGGGACAACGTCAACAATGTAAAAAGCAGATCTGATGATGTAGAACTGAGGTTCTAGAAGGCACACACTAGATGAGAGAGGCTGATCCGATTTCAGCCTGTGGTCGGTATGTAGCGTCTTTCAGAGATGCCTCTATTCCTATAGAGACGGGGTGATGGGGAGGCAGCCGGTGTCCCCAGATAAGTTCCAAGTAATGAATGCTGTGTGCTGGGAATGAAATGCAGGGCTTGTGGATTTTTCCTGTTTGCAAACACATGGGATCCCTCTGAACTACACCAGGTGAAGACCTTGGACACTGGTGATGGAATTATTCTCAAGGCAGAAAACAGCACCTCTGACATTCTAGGAGCTCTACCTGGTACCTCCGAGGAAGGGCCTGAGTTCCAAAGTCAGCCATAAATCACCCAGAGCTGTGCACAGCAAGTGAGCTGGGAAGATAATAAGAGAAAGTGAATAAGTAGCCAAGGCTCTAATCACGGATAGATGATCAATAATCCCAACTTTCCGAGAGGAATGTGCCTACGCAGACTCTCTCTCTTCTCATTGGCACGCCCTCCCCACCCCCTTTCCTTTGCTCTGTAAACATCTTTTGAAGATTTCAGGAAAGAGCCCACAGACTATTCTGATAGACAAGAGTGTGCTCGTGACCCCTGGGGTCAAACTCTGGCAGGTGTACCGGAGAGAGGTTTGGGAGTACCACTTGGGTGGGTGCACACATATGTGTGGATGTGCATGCATGTGCATGGATGTGGAAGCCAGAGGAGTAACCTCAGATGTCATTCCTAAGAGGCTGCCCACTTCATTTGAGACAGGGTCTCTCATTAACCTGGAGCTCACCAAGTAGGTCAGATTTGTCGGCTAGCAGTCTCTTGGTCTGTTAACTCCTGCCTGGCTCCACTCCTGGATCTCTCCTGGTCTGCTTGCCACTGCCTCCTCCATGGCCTGGTTCAGTCTGGACCCTTCCAGATGCCCCTGACTGTGCTCTCCCTCCTATCTACAATAAACCTCCTCAGCCACACCTAGGAGCAGTAGTGACCTCATTTTTCCCCTCTAGATGCATCTGTGTATCCTCCCACCCTCACCCTACCTTGAGAGGCCGCTTTACATAAGTGTGGGCAAGGTGAAAACACATGGAGTCCCCCATGAGGGAGGCACCAGCCATACCGTAGGACACACAGGAAAATGTCTGAACCACATCGTTTCCAGAACTCATTTTTTGATTTAAGATGTGTGCACACAGCAGGGCCTAAAGGGAGAAAGGGAGGAATTAGGTATTCCCACCGAAAACAGTTCTCTGTGGAGATGGGGGTGGGGCGGGGGATGAGAAGGGAGAGGGTTGAAAGGGACACCTCTGAATATGGTTACCTTTCTGCTCAGTTCTTAATGTTGGTACTGTGTAAACATTTCACGTATTCACAACTTAATGATAAAAATAAAATCCTAAAATGGAAAGCAAACTGGTTCGAATGAGCCTAACGTCATCTCAAATGTGGCGGTGAACAGACAAGCGTTGTTTCAGAAGTCTCCTTATGTACCTCGGTAAGGAATGGGCTAAGGATCAATGAAAGTCATGGTGTTTCTGTTGTTTATTATTAACACAGTATTAAAGCTCTAAACTAGTAGGGAAATATGTAATTCAGGAATGGAAGAAATGTTAGATAATCATAAACCCAGATTATCAGTGTAAGAAGGAAACAAATACCAAAAAGAAATATTGGGGCTGGTGAGATGGCTCAGCAGGAAAAGGCACTTGGGGCCAAGGCTAAAGCCTGAGTTCAATCAAGGGAACCCACATGGAACAAACTCCTCAAGTTGTCTTCTGACTTAAATAAGCATAAGATAAAATAAGCCATTATTCGATGAAATTTGAATTGAGTCGTTCTACACAAACCATCTTTAAAGACTTTTCTCAGATCTGTCTACTGGAAGGACCTACAAGAATAACACCACTGTTCAGGAAGGTTATTTTAAGATGTGTTCCTTTTGTCTATGCTGCATTTGTTCAACTGTGTGAAGCTGTGATTCTTTGCCTGTCTAAAACCTCAACGGTCTAATAAAGCACTTAGTGGCCAATAGCAAGGCAGGAGCAAGGATTGGTAGGGCTGGCAGGCGGAGAGGATAACTAGAAGGAGAAATGGGGGAGAAGGGGAGCAAGAGAACAAGGAGAGGAGGACATCAGGGGCCAGCCACCCAGCCACACAGCAAGTCATGGGAAAAAAAAGTTATATGGAAATGAGAAAGATAAAAGCCTAGAGGCAAAAGGCAGTTGGGATAGTTTAAGTTAAGAAAAGCTGGCTAGAAACAAGCCAGGCCAAGGCCAAACATTTATAACTAAGATAAGCCTCTGTGTATTTATTTGGGAGCTGGATGGTGGGCCCCTCAAAAGAATAAACAGTACAACAAACACTACACATTGACAACGCACCTCACTCCAGATCTTAATATCAAAGTATCATTTCTCGCCAACAAAGAACATGTCCCTGCCTGTAAGAGATGTGTGCTGAGCCATTTAGGACTCCAAGTGGTTCAGCTGCACGGACCAATCGCCAAGTGGTTCAGCTGCACTGTGGATATGGACAAGTGGCAAGCAAACCCGCTCATGCCCTGTGCTTAGTGGGACCTGAGCTGCACACACTCCCTTATACACGCAGGCTCCTCCTGAAGGTAAAGCCAAGAGAACACTATGGGAAGATCTAAATGGCTGTGTTCCCACTCCTTAAGATATAGAGATCTTTTTAATTAATTGTATTTTGATTTTATTAGTGTTGGTGTTTTGCCTGCATGTCTGCATACCACATGCATGCCTGGTTTCCATAGAGATCAGAGAGGGCATCAGATGCCCTGAAACTAGTTGCATATGGTTGTGAGCTGCTGTGTGGGGTTGGTGAATCAAACCCAAGTCCTATGGAAGAACAGCCATTGCTGTTAACCCCTGAGCCTCCTCTTCAGCCCTGAAATGCAGAGACCACCAAGGTGCACAACTCCAGGCATGTGCTGATCTGAAAGGACTATTAGCATCCTTCCAAATGACTTATTTTTAATAAACCAGTGGTACTTCAGCCTTGTCAGCTGAATGCTTCATCAAAATATCATTTCTCAGCATTTTTAATTTTTCCTTTTGTTTCTGTGGCTACCGTGGGTAGAGAGCTTTGCATTAGCTTTGTAGTGACAGCGAACTTTACATGAAGACCTCTGCTTGGGGACTGGGAAACATGGGTGTCACAAGGCCCTGTGACAGGCTCGTTTTATAGATTAGGGAAAGTCTTGCCACCTTTTTGGATCTTAGTTTTCTACATTAATTATAAACTGATTGATTGGCCCATTAGCTCAGGCTTCTATTAACTAATTCTTATAACTTACATTAACCCATAATTCTTGTCTGTGTTAGGTATGTGGCTTGGTACCTTTTTTGGCAAGGCAGTCACATCTTGCTTGCTCTGTATCTGGGTGACAACTGCAGACTGACCGTTTCCTCTTCCCAGAATTCTCCTTGCCCCGCCTCTACTTCCTGCCTTGCTACTGGCCAATCAGCGTTTATTTAAAATACAAGTGACAGGGTACAGACCATTGTCCCATAGCACCCCCCCTTAAAAAAAAAAAACAAGAACTCTGAATCGAATCTCCTTTGTTTAGCTTCTCTCCTAACCATTATGTTGCATGACAAATGGAGGCCCTTTGTTCCCTCCCAGCTGCCCGGCTAGCTTACACCCGAAATAATCACACAGAAACTGGATTCATTTAAACACTGCCTGGCCCATTAGCTCTAACTTCTTATTGGCTAATTCTTAGGTCTAAATTTAACCCATTTCTATTAAATCTGTGTATTGCCACGTGACTGTGGCTTACCGGCAAGATTCTGACCAGCATCCATCTCAGGCAGGAGAGATCCATGGTGTCTGCCACTCTGCCCTTCTTCCTCCCAGCATTCAGTTCTGTCTACTCCACCTACCTAAGTTCTGTCGTAACAACTAGGCCAATGCGGTTTCTTTATTCAGTCAATAAAAGCAACACATAAAGAGAAGGACCTCCTACACCACCATTATCCATAACAACTTGTAACCAACATTCTAAACAAAGGCAAACATCCATAATCCATTTTTTGGGAATGTGGGCATAGTTTTCCAGGCTACTTCCTGATGATTGGGAACACTGATAATCTTATGGGGACCTAAGAAAATTTAGAAAATACTAGTTCAGGACTGACCTCATAAGACACTCCGAACTAGTAGAGTCCCAGTAGTCTTGAATCTGTTCTGGATGTAGAACTCAGACATCTGGGCCATTCACTCCTATCAGAGATTCTTCAGGATGGTCGATCAAACCTGATTTTTCTTAGCCCAGAATGAATCCACAGTCTCTCATTTCCTATGGAAACAAAAAACAAAACCTCTTCTCCAAAGTAACATATCTTTTGACTTAAATTTTAAAGTCAAAGAATTTTTTAAATACATATATATATATATACATATATAGGATTAATCCAGCAGCATTTATAATCAACTGTCTTTTAGCAGCTGTTGCTCCTTCCTCAGCATTCAATTTAACAACAACACAATAACATACAGTATCCAGACTCTCTGTGTATTTTTCATCTTTAAGTGGCTTTATTTTAAACTCTATTTTTTTATTTTTAATTTTTGGCTTTTTGAGATAGGGCCTTTGCCCCACCTCTACTTCCTGCCAGGTTACTGGCCAATCAGCATTTATTTAGAAGCGACAGGGTAGAGACCATTGTCCCATAGCAATCTATCAGCCATAAGTGTGAGAGTTGATTTTCTGCCTCTGTAGACAGTGATTTGAAACTTTCTCTAAGTAGGGCAACATGTCTGCCAGTAACAGGAGCAGCAGGAGAGACTATGAGATTGTGTCTGCAGGATGAAAGGATTCCTGCGGTCCAGGTAAGCTCAACCCATGGCTCCTTGGTTCAAAGGACAGTAGTGAGGGAAGAGTGGTGCTGGAGAGATGGCTCGGTGGTTAATAACTCACTGCTTCTGTAGAGGACCTGAGTCCAGCTCCCAGACCCCACATTTGTTGCTCACAACCACCTTAACTCCAGTTCCAGTGGATGCAATGCCCCTTCTTCTGTACTCCAAAGCACCCGCACTTATGTGGCATATAGACACAAGCACACATGTACAAATAAATAGAAATATTTTTTAAAGAACAATATTTTGGTAAGTATTTATAACCGTTCTTAAATTCAATTGCAAAGTTACTTCAGCTACTATTAAAATATTGTACTTTTGATTATGCCTTGTAAATAGTTATTTGTTCTTAGACCTACCAGGGCAGAGATGGGTTCTGGGTGGCTCCAGCCATTCCCATCTCCCTGTGCCTGATACTGGACATGGTGACATAGCCATGTTAGAACTGGCTAGACTTGAATTACATCTCAGATGTCACCATAGCTGTGCTTCTAAAACATAACAAATCAGTTTACTTGCATGACTGGGGAATTAGACAACCATCCATGACCATCCACCAAAAACCTTAGGATCCAAAACTCGGTAAGCATGAAATCTCGTTGAGAACCGTTTCATTCTCTTAATCACTCATTAGGTTTCTCAAGTTGGACAGACTTTCAAGGTCATCACTTGGACATTATCATTGTAATGTGCAATCAAATAGGGAAGCATATTTTGAAAAAGTTCTGACTTGGTAGAATGCTACTGATAAAAGAATTAATGTCTTTACTGAGTGACTGTGAATTTATGTTTTACTACAAACTGAAAAAAAAAAAGGGAAACAAACCTTATAGTCTTTTTGGCACTGGGGATCTATGCTAGCCTGCAAGAATTCCTGTGCAGAGACTTGGAGGGAGAGGTGCCTGCTGACTGGGTTGTTACAGAACATGGTTTTAACTGTGTTACATTTGTTTATGCTACGGAATATTACTTTAACATTGTAAAGGTGTATTGCATTTGTTTCACCTTGCCTGCCCAAGGCACCTGATTGGTCTAATAAAAAGCTGAATGGCTAGGCAGGAAAGGGATAGGTGGGGCTGGTGGTCAGAGGAAATAAGTAGGAAGAGAAATCTAGGCTCAAGAGAAGAAAGAGAAAAGAATGAGGGAGAAGGAGAGGGACACACATGGAATCAGATTCCAGGCAGCCACCAGCCAGTCAGACACCGGAGGAAGCAGGATGTAGTAATAAGGGGAGCGGGCCCTGCTTTTCGTCCAGCCCAGCTCCCACACAG
>LOEQ01002278.1:354244-368037 GCA_001685075.1 Bramus lutescens | reverse complement strand
AGTTTCTTTATTAACCAATGAAAGTAACACATAGGCAGATGACCCTCCTACATCGTGTTAGAAAGACCGTCTTGTAGGAAAAGCAGCTTTTACAAAGTGAAAGCATAAAATCCTGTGTGAAAAATCAAAGTGGTTGAGACAATGTTAGCAAGACCTCCAAGAACAAAGAGCTAAATGTGTGGGCAAAGAAAGTACCACCAGCCCAGAGGCTCACACCACCAAAAAGGATGGGTACGGGAGAAATCAGTAGAGATGGACTCAGGGCCCATTCTGGCTTTCAGGGAGAGAGATGCCCTGTGACCAGCTGCACCAGTGAACGTTCCAGAGCCCTGGTGATTAGGATGCGACAGTCCTACAGGAACAAAGAGAGCAAAGTCAGGTCCAGTGCAAGGATCACTTCTCAGGAGTGTCTAGTGCAGAGCGGTGGGATCCTCTCAGTTCTGAAGGAATTCTGCACACACCTAGCCAACAGTGGAAGGGCGGAGTCCAGAGGGGCTGCTCCAGCAAAGCCAGTGACAGGTCCCCCTTACAGCAGTGTTGTCTATGGGAGACATAGCTCAGGAGATAGGATTGTTAAGTGCAGTAGGCTAGACAGTGGGTAAGACAGAGACTTTGGTGAGGGTCACCAGCTAGACTGACTTGTCACAGCAGCAGTGGCAGGCAGGTCCTCTTGGAGGCTACACCACGTCTTCTCCCATAGAGGGGCCTTGCTCACACTCAGGATCAGCTTTGGTTTTCCATGCAAGTGGCACTCAGCTAGGACTTGAAGGTGTAATGGGGAAAGACACACAGAGCAGAGTGTGTAAGTAGCTGTAGCCCGGTGCAAGCCTTGAACACAGTCCAGCTCCACAAAAGCATCAGGCAGAGGGACTCTGCTCACAGGAATGGCCTTGCTGCCCACCTCCAGTTCAGTGCTTATGTTAGTAGGGGCTACAGAGATGGTTCATGTAGGAGATAGAAAGATGGCTCAGTAGGGGTTGGGAAGACAGTGGTGGCTTGGGAGATGGGTCAGTGGTATCTAGGGAGATGGGTCAGTGGTATTTAGGGAGATGGGTCCATGGTGGCTGGGGAGATGGGTCAGTAGGGGCTGGGGAGATGGGTCAGTGGTGCTGAGAGATGATGGGTCAGTGGGGAAAGTGCTTGGCATGTAAGCAGGAGGACCTCTTTTTATCTCTGACACATTGGTGATAATTCTGTAATCCCAGAATAGGGGCTGCAGATCCGGGGGAATCCCTGTGAGCTACTGGCCAGACAGTCTAGCTAAATTGGTGAGTTTCAGTTCAGTAAGAGACTGTGTCTCAAAAAGTAAGGAGGAAAACAATTGAGGAAGACAATCGACATCAACCTCTGGCCCGCATGTGCACATCCACACATGTCCGTGTTCACATGTGCACTCATGTGCACACATATGCACAAACTCAAGCATTAAATTCTATCCCGACTTCCTTATCTTCCTTTTTACTTGGATAACAGATTTAAATTGCTAATATAATTTCATTTCCTTATACCAAGAAGAAACATTGTATTTTTATAGATTTTCATTTTTTGAAAGTTTGTGTCTGCTTTGTTCTGTACTGTGCTGTCTTGTGTTTGACAGGTGCCCAGTTGCTGTTTAGACCACTGTTAAATAAGGGTGAGAAGGAAACAATAGAAAACCAGAATTTGTACCTCGTTGGTGCCTCCAACATCAGACTGTTGCTTGGGGCAGAAGCAGTGGGGCTGGTGAAGGAGTGTACAGATGCCGCCATGCGGGCCTTCACCTACGGGACCCGCCACAGCTTCAAAGGTTTCCATGGTAAGCACAGGATTGGTTTGCTGGAGAGGATCAGGGGTCTACCAGCACCGGTAGTCAGTATAGGCTGGGTGGGCCTCACTCTGCACTCATTTACTCTGCTCTGCTGTTTTGAGCAAAACAGCAGCCCTGGACTGTAAGGACATGATGAGCTGGCTGTGTGGAGTCCTTGAGCCGTAACTTACCCTCCCTGGGGTGGATGAACACAAGTTAGAATGGATGCCTCATTTACATTGTTCTAATTTCAGTAATAAATATATGTGGGCAAATGTAAGAGTTCAGGATTTAGGAACCTCATTTCTTAAGTTTTCTGGCTCCTTCTGATGTGGCGGGATGATGGGCATGTCCTGGCATATAAGGGCATCTCAAAGAGAATATTCTGGAGAGAATCGGGGCCTCAGGCTATCTGAAGGAGGGGCACTTGTTTCAAGTGTGTGGGCTCCTGGCGGCGCTGATGGAGTTAGGACATGGACTTAGGCCTTTGGTACTAACTCACTGTAAAGCTTTTCGCCTCAGTGATACCGTGATCTGGGTAACATTTTCCTCAATAAAAAGATTTGTCTGTCAGAGCTGCTGTTTTCTTACAGGCTTTATTCTCCATGGTACTTGGTTCCAGGATGGAGTGAGGCCAGTGTGATAGTTTGGTAGGGGCTTTCCTGTTTAAGCCAGCTTGTCCACTTGTGTTAGAAACATTGGTACAGTTCAAAATGTGCAAGCTTAGACAACTCCCCCCGACACACACACAAGCTCTCTACCTCCCCCATTAAACACGTCCTGCATTCAAAGAGTGTAGCCTCTGACCATTGGCTTCAGATAAGGCCAGGGTAATGTGTGCTAATGAAACTTTTAAATGACTGAAGGCGGAGTCAGAAATCAGAGGGGACACAGTACCCTCCTATGTAAAGTGCTTTGCCGCCTGTTAACTTTCCAGTTGTACGTTGGCAGCTCCGTAGGTTGTTTATGTTTATGGCATTTCTATAACCACAAGCATAAGTTAATAACATAATTAACGCTATTACTTATAATTGCTACTAGAAAGTAACCAGAAAGTTCTGTTGTGTTTTAGATAACAATGACGACTTCCTCACAATGGCCGAGGGTCAGTTCATTATCAAACATGAACTTGAGAATCTTAGAGCTAGAGATGAGAAGATGATCCCTGGTTACCCGCAGGCCAAGCTGTACCCCGGGAAGTCACTGAGTAAGTCTCTGTCAGCCAGCTTCTCAGCTATCTACTCTTAACACTCTTTATTAATCATGATTGTTCAGAGAATTTATAGCCTCCTGTTGCCTGTAAGTCACCTGCTTTGTCCTATTGCTACACACCAGGTTCTTGCAACATCTAGCAAGCTTGAAGTTGCATGTAAATCAGGCTTTTATTGGCCACATCAAGCCAGCAAAATTCACTTTATAGTCAATGAAAATCCGTGTGGGCGGAGCATGAAAGGCAGGCACGGTCTCATCCTGGAGTCCTGCTCTTATTCTCCCAGACCTCATGGAGGTAACCTTAAATAGAGTAACGTAGGGCATCCTAACAAAGCAGGTAGCATGGGTGAGCATTGGTGTAACAGTTCCTTCATGGGGATGGTGGCTTCAGAATGGAGCACACCAGTGTGCACTGCAGCAAGGTCTTGGAACTCTGGTTCCAGGCTCCCAGTTCTGGTCCCTGCATCTGGTTTTCTTTTTAACTCCACCCCCACCTCCCACTCCCCAACTCCCCCCCAGCCTCATGATGCAGAGTTTCACTCTAGACCAGGCTGGCCTCAAACTCAGAGATTACTTGACTCTGTGTCATAGAGCTGGGATTGCAGGCGTGTCCCTGCGCCTGGCCTGGTTTCAGCCTCCATGCAAGAGAGCAGAGCCTCAAGACCCACTCCATGTTTCCTAGATGTGCTCTCAAGCCTGTCTGCTCAAAGCAAAGTCCAGGCAAAGGCTGCCTGCCTGGTTTGCTGCTGTGTGCCTTCCCCCCTGGTTTGTACCTTCCCGCCTGGTTTGCTGCTGTGTGCCTTCAGGCTCTGTGGATAGGACAGGTTCTCATTTGCATTTTTTTCACAGTATTGATTTCTGTGGACATCAGGCCTTTTCATCTGTTTGTGATAAAGTATTCAGAGGTTGGGTCTCTGCTTGCCTCGGCCTCTGTTCTGAACCCACGTGGTACTGTCCTCCATAGAAAGGGCAGGCCTCCCATGGGCTTCAGCAAAGCCTGGCTTATCAACCTGCTATACGACTGAGCACATCCTGCTGTATTCAGGATGTGCAAAGCAATCCAGTGTGAGGAATAGGTTCCCAAGAGCCAGTCAAAGAACTGGGGACAACCCCTGCTCCTGTAGCCGGGAGTCCCACATCTAGACCAAGCTACTCAACTGTTATATATTTGCAGAGGGCCTCGGTCAGTCCCATGCTCCCTGGTTGTTGGCTCAGATTTCAGTGGCTTATAATTTTTAAAGTCTTAAAACAATCTTTTAAAATTTACACACCATAAAGCAAGAAAACACTTAGCTAGGGCAGTTTGCACATTTTGTGTTTATTTTCTCTAAAGGGGATTATGAGAAGAAGAGAGACATAATTTTTCTGTGACTGATTTGAGGATGTGTTGAATTTTTGTTAGGTATCCTTTCTGTCCCATGGTGCAGTCTCCCCAGCACTTCTCTTCCTTACTGCACACCCTCAGAAAGGTGTTGCTCAAGAGAACACCCTTCACACATGGGGACTGTAGAGACACACCCTCAGAAAGGTGTTGCTCAAGAGAACATCCTTCACACATGGGGACTGTAGAGACACACCCTCAGAAAGGTGTTGCTCAAGAGAACATCCTTCACACATGGGGACTGTAGAGACACACCCTCAGATTCCACAACGAGTTCTCTTGTGGGAAGTGTGTACCCCTGACAAGAGACACACCCGCCATCTCAAGAGAACACTTTTCACACATGGGGACTGTAGACACACCCGCCATCTCAAGAGAACGCCCTTCACACACCCGCCATCCCAAGAGAACACTCTTCACACACGGGGACTGTAGAGACACACTCACCATCTCAAGAGAACACCCTTCACACATGGGGACTGTAGAGACACACCCGCCATCTCCAGAACACTCTTCGCACACATGGGGACTATAGAGACACACCCACCATCTCAAGAGAACACTTTTCACACATGGGGACTGTAGACACACCCGCCATCTCAAGAGAACACTTTTCACACATGGGGACTATAGAGACACACCCGCCATCTCAAGAGAACACTCTTTACACATGGGGACTGTAGAGACACACTTGTCATCTTACATCTTAACTGTTGTGGATATTTGCTCATCTAGATTTCCTAGTTAATTCTTGTGTGTTCCTTTTGTAGGGCACTTGGTATTCCACCATGTGTCTGTCATCATATTGCCGAATAATACATTTCCTCCATTTTTTGAATCATAGAGAAAGTAGGAAAAGTACCAGGAGTGGCCGTTAGATCCCAGGTCTTGGGATAGACACTGACAAGCTGTCCTTCCTATTGTCCTTCCTGTCTGTGCCCATTGTCTTTGAGTCACACACTGGCTTTTACGTAAGGTCATCATCAGATCTTGAAAGCATCCGTGCTCCTGCTCAGTTTAGGTTGTGTGTCTGGGCCGTGGCTGTTACCTGACTCTCAGCATCTGTGAGGTCGTGGTTTTGTCTGTGTCTTCGGTATGGTGAATGGTGCTCTAGTGTGAGCCACTCTTGGTGCCTTCTGCCGAGCTTTGCCCATCTAATTAACTTTCCTGCAGAACACCACTTACTGCTTTTTCAAATGATAGGAATACTTTATTTTTATTGTGTTTCTGACCATTTATTTCTATTTGGTCTATAATTAATTTTTCCATTTTTTATCATTTGTATTTTGTTGCTATTTTCTTGATCAATCATAATCCTAGAGGTTGTCAACTGTGGGAATTTCATCATGTTTCTGCCAATTTGCTCTCTATAGGGCGTGTTGTTTGATTTTTGCCTTGAAGCTTTGCTGTTGGTTGCATAAAGATTTTGACAGGTTTCCAGTGTAGCCTGTACCTTTTACAATATTAAGTACTACTTTTTTCTTTGTTTACCTTTGTGTAAGGTTGAACCCAGTCTTATCTTGGAGTTCTTGCTTTATTGTGTGCCTGTTTTTATTTACCTTTTGCTTTTAGCATCTCTGAGGGTCATTTTAACTGGATTTCCTATTAGAATATGTTTAGGTTTTGCATGCAGCCTAATCTGTAGACTTTTTTTCCTAAGAGGATATTTCTTTGTCAATGTCATTTGGTCCTATGGTTCTGATGGTCAAACCTTGGGCTTTACACTCACCAGACAAGCCTTCTACCACCAAACCATAAATCAGATGAATGCTGTTTATTACTGGCCTACTTTGTATTGGGCTGTTTTATCTGGTGTTACAGCTCCTGTTGAATTGCGTTTTTCTGTGCTTAAGAAAAGAAGTGTATCTCGTGGTGTGTCTCATTTCTCTCTTTTCAGTTAAAAGAAAAAAAGCTGGGAAATACCTATTTTTAAAAATACAGCCAATCAAGTTTAACATAAAATTTGCTGAATTTCTTTGACTTCATATTTGTATCTTTTTAAACTTAAAAGTAAAAATTGTCCTTTTCTATTCTTCATTAAGTTTTAGCTGTATAGAATATGAATGTTGTGATATTTTCATATGTATGAATGACTGACTTCATGTTCTCTCCTCTGTGGCCCTCCTTTGCCACCTCCTCCTCCTGCTCCCCCTTCTCAACTGAAATACCCTCTGCGTTCACCTTAAATCTAGATCTGCGTGTGAAAGAAAATATGAGGTGTTTTGTCATCTCCCCCGACTCCGTGACGATTCCTTGCCCCTTTCCATGTTGACCCCTCCCTACCCCACATGGTCCCTTCCGCTGTGTATCCTGTCGTGTCTCTGGCCTCTGAGCCATGCTGGGCTGTTGTGACAGGTGCATTTTGTTGCTCTCGCTGTTCTATGTGGCTCCTAGGAATTGAACGCAACATTTCTTTCTTCAGTTACCTGCCATGTCTTTGGTTTTTCTCTTTAGAAGCAGGGTCCCACTCTGTACTCTCGGGTGACCTAGAACTCGCTGTGCAGAGTTTGGTTGCTCTTCCCTCTCTCTCCTACTTGCTGGGAAGGCACACACTGGCACCTCTGGCTCTGTCTGATGGTGAGTGTTTTTTAGTTTAGTTTTGCTTTTTTATGAATGAGGCAATTTATTAGCCCAGCATCCTTTGTTCTATTGCTTCTTGTTAGCAGCTACCACATGTCTATATCTTGCAGGCAACAAGAAGTTGACTGAGACACCAGATAGTGTCCTGAGCATAGGAAACCTCAAAGCCTGAACCCATGGTGACACACTTCTTTCAACAAGGCCATACCCACTCCAGCAAAGCCACACCCCCTAATAGTACCACTCTCTATGAGATTTTGGGGGTCAAAGTTCCACACCCTGATACCCAACAGCCACAGGGAGTGAGGGCTGTGCTGGTCATCCCCTGCCATGGAACCCTCCATTCCTCTGGCATCTGCTCTCTGGTCAGATCCAGGAGGAGTGGCCTGCTGTTCCCCCTGCACAGAGCCACTGTCAGGATTCCCCAGCCTCCTTTCAAGGTGAGCACATCCCATCAGCCAAAGGCAGCTGCACCTTTAGCCCTGTTGCTGCCTTACCTAGCTGAAGTGTCCTGCAGACTGGGTCAGATGTTATTTGTTTGCTAGTTATTCAGTGGCTCTGGTAATCACTCCAATACTGTTGTGGATTGTTGGCACCCTGGAAGGAGGGAATCTGGCTGAAGTCCCTGCCTTCTTTTGTTAGGCCCAAGTACCCTCCTATTTTCCTTTCAAGGTAAGAGTCCTTCCTTAGTAATTACAGTCAAGCAGACACAAGGAGGCTGGAGGGTTTTAAAGAAGCCAGCCTCTATTTTTAGAGCTGAAACCAGAACCATGCTCTGGCATTGATGGTGATGAGAAGCTGGCAATTTAGGACTCGAAGCCTCTCCAGAGGCTCCATTTACTGTCCTATTTTTGGAGATATATAAGTGGGGTCCTGTGCCTTCTGGGGAGCCTTGCACGGTGGAGTCTCCTCTTATAGGAGAACCTGGGACTTCAGTGCCACAAGCCAGCCCAGGGTTTAAACACCGGTGCAGCGNCGGCGGGGAAGAAACTGTGATGGGGAGGCCCTGCTACAGCTGTGCACCCCCACACTGGGACCAGGACTGGGGGCTTGTGGGCAACTGACTTAAGTCATATTAGCCAAAGAAAAGTCCTCAGAAATTCCAACATAAAGAACTTACAAAATGGCCTTGACAGCACCCAAAGCTGATGTAACTCAAACCATATGTCTTCTCACCCTCTCAGCTGGCATTTTGGGCTAGTACCTTTTCCAGTCATTAAGAAGGGTTATTCTTCACAGTCCACCTTTTAAATCCTCTCCTCCTCTGTGTAGAGTGACTGTAAGAGGACTGGATTATTTTCCCTCCAGTTAGCACAGCTAAGATCCTACCATAGGCCTGTCTTTCTTAATGCAAATTCCATCGTACAAACAGCTGTGCTGAAGAAACTCATGGGAAAAGTACCCCAGCTCCTCAGTGTGCCCTTAGGACGGAAGACCCCTTCACTGGTGCTCAGTCTCAGTACCTACAGCAGATCAGAGGTCTGGGTCCATCAGACACTGCCAGGAAACGCTGTTCTGCTTGTGTCTTTTCCACGTTGTGTGTGATTTTCCAACCGTGTTTGTCACCCACTGCATAGAAAGGGAAGGAGCTCAATGTGATTTTTGAAGTTTCTGTCTGTGGCTGTCTTTGTCATTCTGTTGGAAAGAAAGAAACAAGCTTGCTGTCCAGAGATGAAGGAACGGCAGTGCAGGGGTTAGAACAGGGGCAGCAACGTAAGATGGGTCCAGACTTCACATTCATCTGCTGTTGGCCCTGATGAGAAAAGTTGAAGAGGTGAGATAATGTATGCGTGTAATAATTTCAGTATTTGGAGGAACTGGAGAGATGCCTCAGAGATTAAAAGCATGCATCACTCTTACAGAGAACGTGGGTTTGGTTCCCAGCACCCACATGGCGGCTCACAACCATCTGTAATAACTCCAGTTCCAGGGAATCCAGACCCTCTTCTGACCTCTGAGGGTCCTAGGTGCTCACATGCTGCAGTGCATATATGCAGGCAAATATTCACACACATAAAATAGATATCTAAAGAATTTCAGTATTATTCACAGTGGCAAAAACCAGAAACAATTATTCTGGAAGACGTTACAGCTGTAAAGGAGAATCCCTCTAGATCCATGGTAAACACTGAAAAGTCGTAGCAGCTACTGTGGCTCCAATGATCAAGAGCACTATGCAGTGTATACGATGTTTCCTGGTTTGTATTTAAACATCAGTGTATTTGTGCGTAGATTTCAGTGTATATTTTGACATCTGGTTATACATTAAATTACTGTTTGTAGTGGTTATTTTTATAAAGAGAGAAGAATGGAAAATTTGCATGTTTCTGATTTATACAGTTTGTATGGTTTAGAATTTCTCTCAACTTGCACTGCTTTCATACTGAGAGAGAAATGGTGAAGATATTTATATTCTGAAGTACATTGTTCATATTCACAACTGGCAGGGCAGCTATGACAATGATCCTGTGTACCAAACCACTGCTCTGTAGCACGATTAATAAAACCCAGAGATAGAAATTGGGATTCAACCTGAAGGTGAGAAAAGCAAAGCAGCCAGCCACTGGCCCTTACCTCTACCTCAGTCTGAAATGGTGATCCTGTCTCCAGGAATCTCAGAGTGAGACCGTGTCTGAGAGCTGTCACCTCCTGTCTTATATTCCTCTCTAGGCTGGGATTAAAGGTGCCACTACTGCCTGGTTTCTCTGTCAAACTAGCATGGCTATTGGGATTATAAAGTTACCACTCTCTGGTCTGTAAGATTGACCAGTGGGGCTGTTTTACTCTTTGATCTTCAGGCAAGTTTTCTTTATTAAAATGCAAATGAAATGCCCCTGCACCACTCCCATGCTGGGGCACCCTGCACTGCTTGCTGGGCCATCCTCAGCCAGCCCCATGTTTTAGCAGCTCTCATGCTTCTCTCTGCAGTGAGGAGACTGCTCACGTCCGGCATCGTGACCCAGGTGTTTCCATTGCACGACAATGAGGCCCTGAAGAAGCTTGAGGACTCCTGGTATACTCGGTTTGCTCTGAAGTACCAGCCCATAGGTATGTGTCACTGCCGGTGTCCCACTGAAGAGAGAGCACTGACGAAGTCACTGTCCTGTACTCAGGGCTCTCGTGGCCAGTACTTAGCTCTTGCAAGGGCAAGAGGATGGCTTGATGACCTTGTTTCTTTAAATCTCATTCAGGCCTTGGCTAAAATTGATCTATAGAATAGGTGGTCAAGAGTAGCCTTTGTGAATACATATCTCTTTTAAAAAAGATCTTATCTGTTTTTAGTTGTGTGTGTGTGTGTGTGTGTGTGTGTGTGTAATATGTGTGGCAGTGGGGTTGGGGGTTGTGCATATGAGTGTATGTGCCTGCAAAGACCAGAAGAGAGCATCGGATCCTAGAGCAGTTGTGAGCTGCCTGAGGTGGTTTGGTTTGACCTTGAGTAGGGCTCCCACCTGCTAAGCCATCTCTCCAGCACAGGTGAATCCACGTTCTCCTGTAAGTGTAGCTTGTCTGTGAACATTTTGTGATTGAAATCTTCTGTTCCCATGAAGCTGGCCAAACCAGGCTTGAGGTGAGGCAGACTCAATGGCCCAAACATCTTTTCTGAGGGATCCATCTATTTTCTCTGAATACTTATAAGAATAATTTCACCGGTATGTATTGAACATTACTTTATGGAAAGTTACATCAATATTAATGTTCAAACATTTTTGGTTGGTTATATGCTTAAAAAACATTTTTGTCAGTGTTGGAGACTAAACCTCGAGCTTGCTAGGCAAATGCTCTCCCGCTCGGCCACACCCCAGCCTTCCTTCAGTTTTCAAGGATGATATTCAAACTAGAACTTCACTGAGTGTTGCTGCCATAGTTTTTCTTTAAAGGACATTTCTTTATTTCTTTCTTCCTTTTAGTTTAAGGGACGCCTTCTTTCTGTATTTTCCTTCTAATTGCCATTTCCATAAACAACTGTTACAGTGTTGAACAAGAAGCAAGATTGGAGGCTGAGAGTCAGCTCAGGGCTCAGAGCCTTTCCTGCTCTTACAGAGGACTTGAGTGCAGTTCTCAGCACACATTCTGGGTGACTCCCAACCACCTACACCTCCAGCTTCTGGGAGATCTGACACTTCCTGTTCTTCCTGTTCTGAGGGCACGCACGCGCGCGCACACACACACACACACACATTAAAGTTTTATTTCTTTCTTTAATATTTTAAAGATTTTCTTGTATCCTCTGAAAGAAAAAGCTTTGTTTTGATAATTCCAGGTACACAGCATTCATTTTTATGTTGTACTTAAGGGAGTTATTCCCTGAATGATATTTAAGTGGCATAATTTAGATATTGCTTCTGGGACCACAGGTGACTGGCTCTATTAACTAGTTCCTAGAAAGGGAACGAGCAGGGCCTGCTGAGAGAGCTGGCAAAGAGGAAAGCCACTGGCTTGGAGACCAGGACACATGGGTCCTTGTGTTTTATGCAGAGTGGGCCTGCAGCAGCCTGATCACATTTAAGATGGCCGCATCATAGTTCTGCTTATTACCTTCCCTCCAAGAACAGCTGGGAGGACCTAGGGTGGGGGGAATAGTTCATGACCACGCCAACCTGTCCTCATAGGCGGATTGGAACACAGTGTCTCCAAAAACAGTGAGTTAAGGCTGCTCACTGCTCCTGCAGAACCCAGTTCAGTCCCATCACTCATGTTTGGCACTCACAACTGCCTGCACCTCCAGCTCCATGGAGCCCAGTGTCTTCTAGTTCTGTGGGTACCTGCATGCACATGGCACACACACAAATGTCAGATGCACACACATACTCAGAAGTTTTTAAAAATACTAATATTTTTGAATACTAGTGGTGCTGGAGAAATGGCTCAGCAGTTTAGAGCGCTAGCTGCTCTTGCAGAGGACTTGGATTTGGCTCCCAGAACCCACAGGGTGATTTCCAACCCTATAACTCCAGTTCCAGGGGATCTGCTGATACCCTATTCTGACTTATGTGGATACTGTATGCATGTAGTGAACATGCCTACACTCAGGTACACACACATAAACTAAAATTAATTAAAATCTAATGTATAATTAAGAACCAGTTACTTTGACTAGTCCCCTGTCCCTCCTGTCCCCTCATCCCATTCTTGTCCCAGCCTGGCCACTCTAAGGCCCGGGGAGTCCCCGTGTGACCAAGGCTAGTGGAGGTACTGTATAAATGGCCTTTTGGTTGGTGTGTTGTTAGTGTGTTGCAGTCCACAGCCTGTCAGCAGGCTGTTCAGGCTTCCTCCTGTCCACATGAAGGTATGCATGGATGTTTTCAGTAGGATGTGCTGGAGCTGGGAGTGAATGTGTGGAATCTTGTTTCAAGTCTGCGAACAATTTGTGCTGAATGCACTGGGAAGTTTGTCACATCTCACTGATGTCTGACTTTAGTAGGAGATGAAGATCTGTGGATGTGGGTCATCTTTACAGACCGCTGCACAGAGTGACATGGATGGGGAGGAAATCAGGGCATACATGACGGCCACACAGGACTCAGTGTCCATGGCTGAACTTAACCTAGGACCTGAGAGAGTAAGCCGACCCCAAGATGATCTGTCTTTGGCAGTAAAGTATGTTAGATGAATGGAAAGTAAGGGGAAACCGAGCCACGGTTCCCGACAGTCACGTCCACAGCTGAGGCCTGAACTGTGACCTGGGGGAATGACAGGTCGGGTCTTTGTATCGTGTGCGGGACAGAGCTGGAACCCCACACGGACTAGAAATGGAGGCATTAAAGATCCCCAACCACTGAAAAGTGCACCCGCGTGTGCCGTGGTTAAATGGTGGTCTTTGGTAGCTCATGCCTCATTTCTTCCTTCTTCCCTGCAGACAGCATTCGCAGCTACTTTGGGGAGACGATCGCTCTGTACTTTGGGTTTTTGGAGTATTTCACCTTTGCCTTAATCCCCATGGCTGTCATCGGGCTGCCCTACTACCTATTTGTGTGGGAAGATTACGACAAGTACGTCATCTTTGCCTCGTTCAACCTCATCTGGTCCACGGTGATCCTGGAGGTGTGGAAGCGTGGCTGTGCCAACATGACCTACCGCTGGGGGACACTGGTCATGAAGAGGCAGTTTGAGGAGCCCCGGCCTGGGTTTCATGGGGTCCTGGGCATCAATTCTGTCACGGGCAGGGAAGAACCCCTCTACTCCAGCTACAAGAGGCAGCTGCGCATCTACCTGGTCTCCCTGCCATTTGTGTGCCTCTGCCTCTACTTCTCCCTCTACGTCATGATGATCTACTTCGACATGGAGGACTGGGTCTTGAGTCTCCACGAGGACAATGAGTCTGTGTGGACCAGCCTTCTGCTGTATGTGCCCAGTATTGTGTATGCCATTGTGATTGAGATCATGAACCGCCTCTACCGATATGCTGCTGAGTTTCTAACGTCTTGGGGTAAGCCTCCACATGTCTCATTTGCCTGTAAGAAGTACTGCTTGAGGTTTGAGGGTCAGAGAGAGATGGCTCAAGGCTGGTAAAGGCACCTGCCCTCAAGTCTGAGGACCTAAGTTTTGTCCCTGAGACCTACATAGCTGAAGGAGAGAACCACCTCTGACCTATGCACACATACCTATGCACATCATACATGCATGCACACACAGAGTGGAACCTATGTACCTACACATGTATGCACACATATGCGCACATATTCAACACTCACACACAGCACACAAAATAAAAAAAATAATTGTTACTTAAATTGTTGGGCTCACATGGCCACTGTCCTGCAGAGTAGATGGCAGTCCTCTGGGCTTGCTACTAAGGCCTGAGACGCAGCTCACCAGCTCTGACCTCCACTGACC
>LOEQ01002278.1:332700-344458 GCA_001685075.1 Bramus lutescens | reverse complement strand
TGTTTCCCTATGTCACCCTGACCTGGAACTCTCTGTAGACCAGGCTGGCCTCAAACTCAGAAATTCATCTGCCTCTGCTTCCTGAGTGCTGAGATTAAAGGTGTGCACCACCACCACCCATTAGAGATATCTCTTAACTGGATCATTAAAAGCAACCACGTTTAGTTTTTTTGTTGTTTGCCTTGGGGTGGTAGTGATAGGAGGTGGGTATTAATTAGTTCAGTGATTTGTACATGAGGAAAATAGGCAACTAAATAACTTTTGATTCCTGATTTCAGCAACTTAGTGCAAAATCATCTTTCAGTTTGTCTGAACTTGTGGTTGGGAAGAAAGGATTGGAGTAGACCCCGAGTTTTTAGGAGCTGAAGACCACCCTTTCCAAGCGTTGCGGATTTCTGTGTGACCCTGAGCCCTGCCTCCTGTCTACACCCTTTCCAAGCGTTGCAGATTTCTGTGTGACCCTGAGCCTTCTGTCCACATTGCAGGGAACCTTCGATGATTACTTGGAGCTCTTCCTGCAGTTCGGCTATGTGAGCCTTTTCTCCTGTGTCTACCCATTAGCAGCTGCCTTTGCTGTGCTGAATAACTTCACTGAAGTCAACTCAGATGCCTTGAAAATGTGCAGGGTCTTCAAACGGCCGTTTGCAGAACCTTCAGCCAGTATTGGTGTGTGGCAGGTAACTACACGGAGAATAATGTAAAAGCTATTAGTCATTGCTGGGGGAAGGAAAAACTCTAAGAGCAGAAAATGTATAATACCCAGAGTACCCCTAAACATTACCAGACAATAACCTCAAAATTATTATCAATAAGAAAAATAGTAAAACCAGGGATCATGTAGAAAACAAGTGTCTGACTTCAGTCCCAGCTTGTCACCAATTACACTAACTATAAATGGCCTAAAGCCACAGATTAGAGACAGATTGGCAGAGTGATTGAAACAATTCACAAAGGGGGATGTAGACAGGTGGAAGTCAATGGGGGCGGGGATTGGAAGGGATAAGGAAACGTTCCTGAAAGGAAAAGAAAAGAGGGCGAGCAGAGGTAGCTGTGATACAGTCTGATAAAGCAGAGGAGGCTGTGATATGGTCTGATAAAGCAGAGGTGGTTATGATACAGTCTGATAAAGCAGAGGTGGTTATGATAGTCTGTTACCAGAGAGGAGCAATCTGCCACAAAAAAGGAGACAAATTCTCAGGAAAATATTAAACTGAATTGTATATGTATCAAACAACAGTTTTAAAGAGAGAGAGAGAGAGAGAGAGAGAGAGAGAGAGAACAAACTTGGAAGGAGAACTAGAGGAACCCTGTAGTTAGAGAAGAAAATACCCTGTTCCCCAAGATGGAAGAAGAAAATCACCAAGAGTGGAAAAGGCTCAGTGGTTCATCAGCAGGCTGGGTCTGACAGGACAGAAAACACTCCAGCAAGTGGGGATTGTACACAGTACACCTGAGACAATGAGGTCAAGCCAGAGTTAGTGACAGAGGTAACAACAGCAAGACCTCCAAACACTGGGAAAGTAGCAGCACAGAGTATCCATGGGGAAAAAAATCTCAGATGCGGTCCAAAGACACTAAACCAAAAGAGGCTTTTGTGGGATGCGGCTGGTAAGGAGACTGGCAAGACTCAAGGATGTTTATGTTGTAGAAGGGCCTCAGGTACTGAGTGCTCATTAAACTAGAAAAGACAAGCAAGATAAACCCACAGCCAGTAGATGAAAGGAAACAGGAAAGAGAACAAATCAGATAAATTGAAAACAGAAATAAGATCACTGAGTCAAGGATGTAGGTCCTAGAAAAGACCAACACAGTGGCAGTGTCTAGTCCAGCAGGAGTGGATCAGTGTCTGCAGGCCTGCAGCCTTGGGAAAGGGGGCAGGGGTGTGTGTGCATATGTGTGTGTGTGGGTACGTGTGTGCACATGTGTGTATGGGTATGTGTGCATGTGTGTATGTGTATTTGTGTGTACGTGTGTGCATGTATGTGTATGTGTGCATGTATGTATTTGTGTGTGTGTGTACGTATGTGCACATACATGTGTGTGAATGTGTGCACTTGTGTATGTGTGTGCACATGTGTATATGTGTGTGCACATGCGTATGTGTATGTGTGTTTATGTGCGTATTGTGCACGCATGTGTATGTGTGTACTGTGTGCACGTGTGTGTATGTGTGTACGTGCGTATATATGTGTGTGTGTGCACGTGTGTGTGTGTGTGACCACAGGACTTGACAGTGAGTGGGGAGGACCTTCCCTTCAACAGCGGAGCCTCCTGCTGCAGCTNAGAGGGGGAGGAGGAAGTCACTGGGGCATCTCTGTGATTGTGAAGGAAGCTGAGTCTAGAGTCCACATCTCCAGAGAAAGGTCCTGGCTCAGGTAACCATACCACAAGTTCCACCATTTAAAAAGAAGTCACGCCAATCATTAACACTCTAGAAAGTAGAGAAAGGGAGTATTTCCCTTTATGTGACCTGACCATCAGGTCGTTCTTCAGTGAAAGGTCCTGAGGAGGAAGATAGAACAGGTTCAGGAGGTCTTGCATGTGCTGTGTCCTGTGCCAAGCAGTCTTATTAGGAAATGCAGCATCTTTCATATTACTTCCAGGGAAGAAATGGGACAGCGTCAGCAGCAGGCTAAACCATTCTGCCTGCACAAGGGACACAAGGTGTCTCTCGAGCATCTCGGGTCCAGCATACAGTGACCTTGTCACTGAGAAGTCAAGTCCTAGGGTGGGAGCAGGACCCAAGGCTGTAGTCGGAGGCTGCTTGTTCATTTCCAGATGCCCAGACCCAAAATAATCACACAGAAACTATATTAATTACAACACCGTTCAGCCAATGACTTAGGCATATTTCTAGCTAGCTCTTACATCTTGAATTAGCTCATTTCTATTAATCTATGTATCGGCACAAGGCTTTGGCTTACTGGTAAGGATCCGGCATCTGTCTCCTTAGGCAGCATGGCATCTCCTTGACTCTGCCTACTTTGCTCCTCTATCTCTGCTTGGAATTCCTGCCTTGCTCTATTCTGCCCTGTAATAGGCCCAAAGCAACTTCTTTATTAACCATTCACAGAATACAGAGGGGAATCCCACATCACAAAGCTGCAGCTCCCTCAAGGCCCTGGGCCCAGACATAGCTCCTTCTCCATACATCAGAGTGCCTCGGGTCAGTCTAGCCCGTAATACTTAGGAAGCCAAAATTAGTGTGATGGCAAAACCAGACACACAGAGAATTGAGAAACAAATAGTATCTCTCATGTATGGCAGAAAACCTGAAGCAGTTTGTGTATTAAAACGATGAAACAAGTTGAGCATGGTGGCTCACGCCTTTAATCTCAGCACTCGGGAGGCAGAGGTAGGTGAATCTCTGTGAGTTTGAGTCCAGCCTGGTCTACAGAGTGAGTTCCAGGACAGCCAAGGCTACACAGAGAAACTCTGTCTTGGAAAACACCCCCCCATCCCAAAACACTGTGGGACAAGTGTCCTTGGGAAAACTCAGAGAATTAACTGGAAAATTGGCACAAGTAACGAGAAAACACAGTAACTCACAAAATTACTCTATGGGATAAACCAGCTACTGTATGCACCCATGACCATTGGAAGAAGAGGGAGAGGTACAGCCCTTGTGCTTGTTAGGAGTGGCTTCAGTCATCAGGAGGCAGCCATCAAGAGGTTTATAGTAGCAGAGGGAGAACATGGAGGTTCCCACTGTTACCTAGCAACACACTGTAGGACGCATGGACCTCCTTGTGGGACCCCGCCAGTGTTCTGTGAGTGCCAGGGAAGCCCGGCTTCCGTATTTGCTCTACAGAGGCTTTGGTCCATGTCCTCAGAAAGGGACCATGCATAACTGGAGACTGTTATAGCTCAGCCACGTGGGGCGTTTGCCTTATCAAAGCAAGGACAGTCTTGTAAAATAGTTTTTCTTGAAGATGTTGCCTGGCTTGGGGTGTGAAGAGCTTTTCTTTTGTGGTCTTTAAATCCCCCGCCCTTAAACAAGCAGAGACAATAACACAAGCAGAGCTGCGTCCTTTCCACACTCCAAGCCAAGCCGTCCTCAGGTGGGAAGGCTGAACATACTGCGCAGGAGGGGTCAAGCTGAAGGGATCTAAAATGTCCACTGATGGGCTAGCTTTCTCAGGTGAGAAGAACCCTGCCAGGAGGGACAGAGGTTTAAAATTTATGGGTTGCGTAGAACCTGGAGAAGGCATTCCCTTGGGCTCCGATAGCGGACATAGGACATGGCTGTTGCCGCTATTAACACTACACCTTTTTTCTTTCAGTTGGCCTTTGAAACGATGAGTGTTATATCTGTGGTCACTAACTGTGCTCTGATCGGAATGTCTCCACAAGTGAATGCAGTCTTCCCAGAATCCAAAACAGACCTGGTTTTGATCGTAGTGGCCGTGGAGGTGAGTGAAAGTGTTCACACCACAGGCCCCTGCTGTCCTCAGTGAGTGTTCACACCATAGGCCTCTGCTGTCCTCAGTGAGTGTTCACACCACAGGCCTCTGCTGTCTTCAGTGAGTGTTCACACCACAGGCCTCTGCTGTCCCCAGTGAGTGTTCACACCACAGGCCTCTGCTGTCCTCAGTGAGTGTTCACACCACAGGCCCCTGCTGTCCTCAGTGAGTGTTCACACCACAGGCCCCTGCTGTCCTCAGTGAGTGTTCACACCACAGGCATCTGCTGTCCTCCAGCCAAGCTGCTGCTGCAGCCCATGGTGATGCGCATGCCTGAGTAGTAAGAAGACAAATCCTGTCAGCAGACTAAAGAGTGCGGTCTGTGCACTTCTGCTTCCTGCCCAGCTCACAGGAAGAGGCCTTTCCAGACACTGCAGGATGCATTCATTTGGAATAGACATCCGTGGATTTAGCATGTGTTTTTAGCTTGTTCTAGGAAAATGTCTCCTCTGTTTTCTTGTGCGGATCCTAAGAAACTTTTGTTGTAGATGTAAGTGTTACAGCTCTGAGGGGAAAGGCTTCCCCAGTAGAAGTGTTACAGATCTGAAGAGAAAGGTCTCCTGGCAGTCAGGAGCCAAGGAATCCCACAAAGTCACACCAGCGATTCCCTGGGAGGGGAAAGACCCAGGAGGGTGGCCGCCTCTGCTCGGGTGAGCAGCAGCAAAGAACTGAGCAGAAGACAGACCTCAAATAGGGTTGGGGGCAGGCAATATGGAGCCTTCCAGGGTGGCCTGTTATTGGAGGGATTATATGATCTGATCTTGGGGCAAGCTCAGGGATTGGTGAACTTTTGCGGCCTGGTCTTGCACTTTTTTTCCCCCTCTTTCTATGGAGTGGGGCTTAGTCACTTTACTACCTTGAGGGTTGAAGTCTGGAGATGGGCCTACCCATTGGAGCTCCTGAGACCCGAGCCTCAAGGTGTCAGGCCTGACTGCCAGAGTAGTCTAGGATTAGAACCAGGCAGTTGGAGGTTGCCAGGGGTGGGGATTACAATGAGTTTGGATAAACTCAGAGATTGGCTGGATTTTATGATCAGGGATTGGTTGGTTTCTAGGCTGAGTGGTCAGGGTCAGGGTGTGTTTCTTGGCTCTGGTTTCAGTTCCAGGGTGTGTATATTTTACTGGCCCTTTTTAACCTTTTGGCTCTGGTCACAGGGCCAGTGAATTGGCTCTGGTCTCAGGGTCAGGGTGTGTTTCTTTGGCTGGTTCTTTTACCCTACACCCATAGTCCTTCACAGTCTCAACAATGTTTTATAGTCCAAAGTTCAAAGTTTCTTCTGAGATTCATGCAATCTCTTAACTGTATTCACCTATAAAGATCAAAAAGCAGATCATACACTCCCAACATATAATGGCACAGGATATACATCACCATTTCAAAATGCAGGGAAGGGAGCATAGTGAGGAAATACTGGACCAAAGCAAGACAAAAAACCAGCTGGACAAACTCCAAACTCTGCCTCTCCATGTCTGATAAAATGCTCTTCAGATCTCCAACTCCTTCATCTTTGCTGACTGCAGCACACTTCCTTCTCTTATGCTGGTTCTACTCCCTGTCAGCTCTCCTTGGCATGTATCCTATGATTCTGGTATCTCCATCTTGGGGACTCCAAGGCAATCCAGGCTTCACCTTCAGAGCTTCACATAATGGCCCCTCTGGGCCTCCATGCGGGGACACTCGTGACACATGCCTGGCCCCAGTGGCTTTCCATAGTCTCTGGGGCAAATTCCACAGCCCCTTCCTTCTATCCTTAACTCTACAGCCAGAACCACATGGCCAAAGTGGCCAAGTTCTGCTGCTTCCTGGGGCTGGAACATGGTCCTCTTGTTCAATTATATCTTCATCAACTTTCTGTCCTTCACTGCCTGCTCTTGGCTGTCCTGAAACTGGATTTCTAGACCAGGCTGGCCTCAAACTTAAAGCTCACTAGCCTCTACCTTCCCAGTGCTCGGATTAAAGGTTTGTACCACCACATCTGGCTCTAAGCTCTTCTTTAGTTCCTTTTCACAAATTGGAAATTTAGCTAGGTGGGACCTTGCCCTGAGGTCACTACCCCCTTTATTCCATTTCTTAATCCAGTTATCTCTGTGAACACAGGATTTAGCTCTGTTCCTCTTCCTGGTGTCCCCCTTTTCCATCTGTATATTTTATATTTTTATTTGCTCAGCTTGTACCTTTTCATTATAAATCTTCATTAGAGTTACCCACTAATAACCACACGACAGAGTCCATACTAGGCTGTTTTGAGATTTCCTCTGCCAACAGAATTCATCAAAAACTCTTCACTTTAGCCTCAGGCAGACCCTTCAGACAAGGGCAAAGAGCAGTCACTTTCTTCACCAAAATATCACAAGAATGATCTCTAGGCAAAATACTAAAATTCTTCTTTAAACCTCTTGAGGTAGGCTTCCCCCCGCCCCCGCCCCAGTGTGTCAAATCACACTCAGGCCACTGTCTTCCATGCTCTTACTAGTATGGCCATCAAAAAATACTTAAGACACTCTACTGCTTTCCTAACCCAAAGTACCAGTGTCCAAATTCCTCCAAACAAAAACAGCAATACCCCAGTCTCTGGTACCAACTTCTGTCTTTCTTAGGGTTTGTATTGCTGTAAAGAGACACCACCTCTTATAAAGGAAAACAATTTCGAGGCTCACTTACAGTTCAGAGGTTCAGTCCATTATCATCATTGCGGGGAGCATGGTGGGGTGCAGACAGACATGGTGCTGGCTATGTCTTGATCAGAAGTCAACAGGCAGTAGACTGAGGTACTGGGCGTGGTTTGGACACATTTGAGACCTCAAGGCCCACCCCCATAGGCCACACTTCCTTCAACAAGGCTTTATCTACTGTAACAAAGGCTCTCCTAACAGTGTCCATTTCTATGAGCTTATTGGGACTAATTACATTCAAATTGCTACAGACTTGAATGTCCCTCTTGCAGGCAGAAGAAATCCATTCTACTGGGCCTCTTTCTTCTGTGCTCATAGTGGATGCTGCATGTACAATGTGCATTTGGGAGACTCATCTTAGAACCAATGAGTAGGAGGGGAAAGGATGGCCCTGGTGGGTGACAGTGTGTCTGTGTTGAATGTGGGGAGTAGAACAGGGTTTTAGAGAGTCATTTGCAAGGCTTATTGCCTGTAGAAAGGAGGGTGAGGGAAAAGACCTAAAGGCTGCCTGGGTTTATAGAGGCCATTTGGCAGGGCCTGTGGGAGCCTTGTGATTCAAGACATTCTCTGCAGTTCCACAGCTTTGCTACTTGGTTTTTGTTACTGAGTCTGGAGTTAACCAGCCTTTGGGACTGGCTGGAGTGGGGGCAGGCAGTTTACACAGGGGATGCTTTCCCAGGGACTGTGGGCCTGTGGGCCTGGCTGTCAGGTGGCTTCTTGATGAGAGCTGAGCAAGAGCCAGGAGGGGTGGCAGTCCCGAGGCACAGGAAGTCTGACAGCAGCCCTGTTCTGAGCGGGAGCAGCGAGTGCATCGTCTCTCTCCAGGTCTCTCCCAGGCTCAGCGGCTTTTACTCCTGATGCTGACCGGCTGCTGCTCCCCTTTGTGTTTGACCCTGCTCCACTCCGGTGACCAGGGCGGTTCTGCACAGCACCCAAGAGTTCCCTCAGGTGCTGTGGTTGATAAGTTGAGTATTTTTCTATTTCAGTAAAAAATTAACTTCAGAAGAAATGTTAGAAATAACATTATAACAACAAAAGTGGTTACCCAATTTTACTCTGGCATTACTGAGACCTCAGCTGAACACCATGTGGCCTGCCCATTAAAACAAAAACAAATTCTGGAGCATTTAGAAATAAATTAGAAAACATATGTTTTGGGTGTGTGACCGTAAACGTTTATAAAGTCATGTTGAAGTTCAGGTTCAGGTTTAGAAGGTAGCTATGGCGGTGGGTATGCCGGTCAGCTCAGCTGTGCCAGCTGCTGTGTGCTGTGTGGGACTCGTTTGACCCTCAAGTGTAAGAGCTTCCGTTTGTCAGTTCTGGCCAATGAAGAAATATCACCGGGTCAAACTAATTTTTTAAGTAAGGTTTTTCTCATAAGTCTTAAACGTTTTAAAGAAAGAAAATGAAGTCTCAGATCTTCTATAAAGTGAAGCCATGTATTTATATTATTCGCTGTTTCTGCAGAGTCTAGATAGTCTTACTGTTTACTGAAGCTTTTGTTGTTCTGGTACTTTGAGACAGGGTCTCCTGTAGCTCAGGCTGGTCCCAAACTCTGCATGTATTGGGGCTGCCCAAAGTCCTGGTCCTCCTTCCTCTCTCCCAGGTGCTGGATTTGTAAGGCTGCTTCACCAAGTGTAGCTTTCACCAGTTTTTAAAAATGTCTTTCTCACAGATAACTGCATATTGTACTTTATAGTGTATTTATTTATGGCCTCGAAGTAAAATTTTGCTAATTCAAAAAGCCACAGTAAACTATAAAAATACATACATACATTATTTTAATAAGATTTTAACATTGATGGGATAAACAATTTAAAATGTTACATTTCTCTTCAAACTCATTAACTTCTCAGTATTTGTCACAGAACAAAATCCCCATTTTCTAAAGTTGGGCTGTGTTTGTGTTCTCATGATGTTGAATTTCAAGCACTAGGATAATGCCAGTGATTTTTACTTCTTCTTGATGCCTTGATTTTTTTCCTCTTCAGAGTTGGATTTGCTGTGACCTTCAATTGAATAAGGGTAAAAAGAAAAAAGAAAAAAAAAAAAAGCTGTCCTGGCATCTGTGTGCTTACTGCCCCCTAGCGTTGCCTTTGAATTACGGCTCCTGACACAGCTTTGTAAATAGATTCATTGGGAACGGACAAGAACCTGAGCATGAAGGGAGAGCATACTGAATGTGCCAGTTTTATGGTTTAGAAGTTAGATGTTAAAAGAGCCATGAAGTTCAGCTCACAGATCCAGTCGGCATCCAACAGGTGCCCTCAGGAGCCAGCTCACTGAGACATCCCCTCGAATCTCTAACGTTTCCAGCAGGGAGCCACACCTGAGAATGCAAAATCACAGTGAAAGTGCAGTTCGTGAAGACAGCAAGGGGCCGCAGCCCAAACATGCAGTGTTGGGTAATGTTCCTCATTTCCGATGTGTGTCCAGCATCCTGAATGCTAGCCGTTTCCCCCTGCACCGAGGCGGGGCGGGGAGTGTCCCTAAGGCGGGAATAAGCCGACTACTCTCACTGAGAGTGTGCCTGTATTTCTAATTTTTAGGTTCTAGTGACCAGTGAGTGTTGACGCTGTTCATGTTTAATTAGTAGTTTGAAAAATATCCCTTAAAAGCAGTTTTTTTGTGGGTGCGGGGAGAGTGAGTTATATGATGTACGCGCCCCCTACTGGCTAGAAACGGAACTGGCTGCCATCTGCTTGTGGCATTGTAGGCCCTCTGAGAGTGGCTGGGGCTCTCAGGGCTTTCTTTCCTAGTCTCAGGCACAAAAACTGTAAGCTCACTGCAGAGAACTGCCCTTTACCTTATATCAGGATTTACTTTAGAATTTGTTGTTGTGTGTGTTCTCCCGCTCTGGAGTGTGGACTGAGGTAACAGATTGGAGTTCACCGCTGAGCTTCCTCTCAGAGCGCTCACGCTGCCCTCGGCTGCAGATGGAGACCCCCGCAGGAGCGCCCTGGGAAATAACCCACGAGTGGCGGGGTGAGACTGTGTGAGACAGCAAGCGTGGAGCCGAGACTTGCCACGGGACACACGGGTGTGATCCGGGCTGGTGTGGCAAAGCACAGTGAAGCTCTTGCCGCTCCTGTTGCCGTCGTTTCTTCCTAAGGTCATCATGGCAAACGTAGCTGAGTCAGAGTGTGGCTGAGTGAGAACCTCGGTTTGTGAGCTCCAGCCCTCAGGTGTAAAGTCGGGACATTGATGATGTACTAAAGAGGTGACGTCACTGTGCCTGCCGCAGAACAGGAAGTTGGCGGCCTCATCTTTAGCAGTTAGCACACAGGCCCGCACGGGCTCATGTCTCTCCAGTTGTGTGTCTCCACAGGCACACTCGCCTGGTTGGTTTGTGTCAGTTTGCTCCTCAAATCAGTCTCCCGCTCCTCTCCGCCTGGGTTTGTTTCCACACCTCAGTCCACCCCGCCCCCTTGTTGCTGCTTCTGCCAGCATTGGCGTGAGCACAGCGACCCACATTCCCACCCACACTCTGCTGAGTGTGGTTCGCGTATACCTCGCTCTTTGAGGCGTGCAGTTCAGGACTGGATAGAAAAGACTTGGTAACACACACTCCCGGGTGTGTCTGTGAGGGCGTCTCCAGACAGGATGAGATCAGGAGGGCCCTGGTGTGAAGAGTGGATTTGTAATGTGCTGGCATTCTTGGAGGTGGTGAAGGTTGGAGATGAGGCCAAGTTAGTGCAGGTAGGTCCCCAGGGTCACGCCCTTAGGTCATAGCTTGTTCTAGCTTCTTCCTGTGTGACCCTTTCTCTGTTTCCTGCTTACCAAGAGGTGGAGAACAGCTTCTGCTTTGTGTCCCTGCTGCCAGGATGCTCCCCACAAGCTCGTGGACTCAGGAGCCATGAGCTGAACCCTCTAAACCATGAGCCGAAGCAGATCCTTCCTCCATTAACCCATTTATATCAGGCGCCCATCACAGCTGTGAGAAAGTAACAGCACACCCATGTGGTCCTGCTCTTGGTACCATCTTTCAGGATATTCTGACCATGGTCGTCCTCCGTGATGGGAAAGGTGCCACGGTGGATGACAAAGTTCTTCCCCTTGCCCTGCTTCCCGTTCTGTTGTAGGACACCCTGGCGCCCTTCATGGCAAGTCAGCAGGAACACTCACGGAACTGTGTAGGCTGCGCTGTTTCCTCTCCAGGATGGGGCTCCCAAGCCTGGGCCAGGAGAGCAGACCCCCAGGGCCGAGAGGTGCACAGAGTCACTTCATGAGTGGTTTCACAATGGAGCAGTTCTTACAGAGGGCTTGCTCATGGTTTTCCCCTAGTGCTCTTCATGACAGTTATTTGAGAATTCCAGATTTATAGTTGATAAAATTGGTGACTTGTTATAGAGAGGGGCTAGCTTACACTTGAAGTAATCACACAGAAACTGTACCAATTAAACTACTGCTTGGCCTATTAGCTCTAACTTCTTACTGGATAACTCTTGCATATTAATTTAACCCATTTCTGTTAATCTGTATATCACCACAAAGTTGTGGCCTACCAGAAGAATTTCAGCACGTCTATCTCTGGTGGCAGTGGGTCCATGTCATCTCACTGACTCCGCCCTTCTTTTTTAATATTTATTTATTTATTATGTATACAATATTCTGTCTGCCATG
>LOEQ01002278.1:289543-302794 GCA_001685075.1 Bramus lutescens | reverse complement strand
GAAAGAAGAGATGGCAGTCAGGCGGGGAGCTGACCGCCGTGAGGGTACGCGCTACAGCAGGAGCTCCATCAACTGAGGAGCAGTCTCATCCCCAGGTGCTAGGCAGCTGTTGCTATGAGGTTTTTCTCCTCCCCATTCCTTCCCTAGCTTGCTCTTCAAGTCAGGACCACGAGAAAATAGACTTTAAATTAGGTTCAGCAATCTCAGTTTGAAGGTGCATTGTATCCTGATGAGCCAGACTTTTGTCACCAAGAGAAGGTGTTGTTTTGTAGAATATTCCTCTAGTTCAAAGAAAAGAACACCAGCTTCCTCTGGCGTGCATCTCCCATTCCCGCTAGCTGAACTGCACCCAGACAGTTGTGAAGCCATCTCTGCCAGACCCTGGTCTCCACTTAGGAGAGAACTGTTGGGCTCACTGTGTCTTCCCCCTTGGTAGTTAGCCCAAAGTGCATATCCTCAGCACTGTTGCGGGACACAAACAGACCAACCACAAGTGCGTGGCTGATTAACACCCTGCCTCCAGCGACCACGGAGAAAGCTCTGGCTTCGGCATGTTGTGAGCAGCAAGCATGCTGGGCTAGTTGCTTTTAGTCTTTTTTTTTTTTGAGTTTTAAAATTTGTTTTATTATGTGTGCGTGTGCATGCATGTGTAGTTTAGGCACACATGTTTCTCACTAAACCTCGAACTCAGCTGGAAGCCAGCAAACCCCAGAAAAATTTCCTGTCTCTGCCTGCCACAGCATGCGTGCATATGGTCATGCCTGGCTTTTTACATAGATGTTAGGGATTTGATCTCAGGTCTCTATGCTCACACAGCAAACATTCTTATTACTGAGCCCTCTCTCCAGCCTGCTTTTAATCTTCCTTGCCTATGGCGCAGTTAGGAACCTGGCCAAGTGCTGTACCTTGCCCTAGGCCACACCAGGACGGACTCTCACAAGGGAACCTATTTCCAGCAACATGGCTCCCCCTTCGCTGCACAAATGCAATAACGCAGCCATAGCAGCTGGACTAGAGCCGTCTGCGATCACCAAAGCGCCACAAAGCTGTGCCGTCACCAAACCCGCTGAGAACAGAAGGCCAGGCCGTCACACAGCCATAGATGAGTGAAAAAAGAAAGGGACTCGATTTGCTGGACCCTCAGTCTGTGCATCCTGTTGCTGACTACCGTCAGGGTCCCATGTCAGGAAGCAGCATGCATATCTTATTAGTTTATAAGAGAGGATGTAATTAAATAGCGCTTAAACATGACCAAAAATCTAATCTCTTAGGAGACAAATTTAATAAGTAGTCTCTGTCTTCAACACTGGCGTCCTGTTGATTGGATTGCTTGCCCATTACCCGTGTTTTTTGGGAAACTGCCCCCTCCCCCCGCACCAGCAGATGGCAATGGGTGTGGTGCTCATGGCTCCTGTAGGAGCTGTGTCGTGTGCCCACCCTGTTCCCCGCCAGGAGTAAGCACCCAGTCTCTAGCAGCTGCAGTCTTGGCTGGGGCCTGCTGGGCCAAATGGTCTGGGAAGCACAGTGGCCTTGGGGTTAGCACTGAACACTCATCTCTGAGTTTAGAGAAAGTTTGCCTGTGAAGTCCAGTGTCTCATGTCCCAGTACCACACTTTCCCTTAAGCATTTGTAGTTGGTGTGCGTGATGCTCAGTCTCAGCAATGTGGGCAGCGTGACGTTGGCCCCCTCTGGGGGAAAGCTCTGCAAGGCAGATGTGCTGCTCACACTTGACTAACGGCCGTTGTGGCTTTGGCTCCTTTTCCAGTCACCGAGTCCTGTGAGTTTGGCCAGTTCTACTAGCTGCTGAACTTGAAGTTAATGTCTGAGGTGATGTCAGGGAAATACTTCTTTTTAATTTTTGTTTTTCCCTGCTTTAGGAAAATAACAAGGAACAAATACAAGTCGGGTGACCTAGTATGGACTTTGGGGCAGGACAGCAGTGACAGGGCTGCTGTGTGCACACTGTGGAGTGCTGCAGGAGCTGGGTCTGGCCTCCGTCTACAGTTTGCCTTCCAGCTTAGAGGAGAAATGTAGAGTGTCTTGGGTTTCTGTTCTGGGCTTTCATTTTAGATTTTAAATTTTTTAGTGTGTGTGCACGTGCATGCAATGTGACATGAGTGTACCAAGAAGGCCAGAAAAGGGGGTCAGATCCCTGGGTCTGTGAGTCCCCAGTGGATGTGAGACCAGCACTCAGGTCCTCTGGAAGAGCAGCTAGTGCTCCTAACCATTGAGCCATCGCTACTGCCTCCAGAAGTACATTTTTTATTTAAACTCAGATCTGCATTTATATAATTCTTTGTCTGGGAGCTTTGTTTGCATGATGATATCCACTGTCGGGGCCCTAGACAAGTGTGAAGAAGCCAGCCAGATGTTTCTGTGCAGCAGAGGCTGTGGCAGCCCTACCTGGGCCCTTGGCTTTGCTTTTAAATGCTTTAATGTTGAGGAGTCGGGGAGATAATTTGGTTTCCTAATGATCTATTAAACTTTAAAAAAATGGTTTGATTCCTCCAGCGTTTGTCAAATGTCAGATCACATTCAGTATTGTGCTGTCCGCTACACGTGCGGAGTGTGTGCTCTGTGTTTAACGTGGCAGAGCAGCAGCTGAAAGGGTGAGCTGTGTGGCCAGTGGCTCGAGGCCCCGTGGTGGCGCACGTGTGACCTCTCACTACAGGGCACAGTTTTCCTGAGCACCAAATTTTATGCTACTTTGACTTCTCACATGTAGAGGTGGTGTCTGTTACACCCTCAGGGTTAGAACACGCAAAGAAGAGAAGGACGAGATAGCTCGACTTCAGGAGGACACTAAGAGCCAACCCACGTTCCCGTCCTGAGAAAGTTGTGTCGGTGCCCTGAGAGTTAGATGCCGTGGATATGAGTGGATCAGACTGCTCACTGGAAAGTGGAAATGGGTCTAGGAGAGGTAAGGACACTATCTTCCCAGGGCTCAGTGGTATCCGGGGACCAGGCAGAGGGACGTACCAATGGGGAACTGCGGTTCAAGAGCCCTTACGCTGCTGCCAGTTACTTTGTGGGCTTTTCTTCTGAATACCTTTGCTTTTGAACTTGATATGATTAATTACATAGTAACCAGGCAGAAGATGTCGAAGAAGAAACAGGTACTTCAGGAGTTGAGTACTCAGAAGAAAGCAGAAACGCGCAGTACTAAGGAAAATGCTAGTGCAGTTACCTGTGTCTGAGTCAGTGGGCCGCACTTTCTGAGATCATTGTGTAATGGTAATAATACACAAATAGTTTATAAACAATTGTGCAATCATCACCCTGTTAGGTGGCTTTATTTCCCTGTCAACTTGCAAGCCTGTCTTTGCTGGATATGGCAGCCTTTATGGGCAGCTGTTTGTCTTAAGTGTGCATCCCATGCCCTCGTGGCTCTCAGGGTCTTGTTGCAAAAGTCCGGTATGTCTGATGTTTGTCTGTACACATGCTGTGCTTACCTCCCACAGCTGGTGTCGTGTCTTGGCTTGGTGTCCTGGCATCTTGTCTGGAATGTCACGCAGAGGTACTTCTCTGGTGGCATTGGCTGTGGTCGTTAATACCTCTTGTGTCTGCATAGCTGTTGCTTCCCTTGGATCTGGAGGTTCCGACTAGCAATGTGCAACTGAGTTGACCCAAGTCCTTGTCAGCACTTGGTGCTATCTGTTACTTTAGCTTTCTAGTAGGGGAAGGTGGCACAGGGCCGGTCACAGGCGTTTCCTTAGGGCCTGAGTTTCCGTACAGTAATGGGCACTGCAGTTCTCTCAGCTGCTGCAGGCTCCTCCTTAGCAGCCAGAGCGATGTGCCCAGCTTCAGGCCTCTGTGGGTTTTGTCAGCATGGAAATGTGGAGGAACTCGATTGTGGGTGGGCTGTGCCCTCGTGCCCCTCGGAGGCCTTAGCCACCCATCCCTTGCAGTGCAAGGGAACTTGAGGTTTCAGATCAAGCCTGAAAAATTGAGATTGGGAAACAATATTCTGTGTCCTATACATGGAATCTTAATTTTTTTGAAACTTTATCCTTGCCTCAAAATATAAGATATTGGGGCCGGAGAGATGGCTCAGTGGTTAAGAGCACTGACTGATCTTTCAGAAGTTCTGAGTTCAATTCCCAGCATCCACATGGTGGCTCACAGCCATCTGTAATGGGGTCTGATTGCCCTCTTCTGGCATGTAGTCATACATGCAGACAGCACTCATACCAATATATATATATATTTGGGGATAGTAAGTGGGGGGCAGTATTTATATTTAATGGCCTTTTTAATTGGGTGCACTTCTGCTATTAAACCTGAGGCTGATGTTTCTGTAAATAGGTTTCCAACTGGGGAAATGCATTTTTCTGAGTACTTGCAGGTCATCCCAGTGGTGTTATATAAGAGAAATCATTAGTGCTTCTTCTAAAAACACTTAATGAAAATTATTGTATAATCAGAGTATGTCTGTTTAGAGATGTAGCCTTAAAATTCTTCAAACTTGACTCACAGAATAAGTTAATTAACTTGCATTTTTAGAGCAAACTTATTTTTACAAAAACTTAGAGAAAAGTGGAGCCGCCCCATGTTCATTCCCCGCTCAGAGCTGCGCCATGGCTTGCATCTTAGGAAGCAATGTCTGCTTCCACACTGGCGGACTCGTTGATGTGTTATTACCAGCTGAGCTCCAGCTGACAAGGGAGTTTATTTTTTTATGCCATATACTTCCTGGATTTGACAAATTCAGTGTCGCATTCCACCATTATGGTAACACCCGAAAGCTCCTCCAGCCTTCTGTGGGTCACCGTTGGCACTGCCTTCTCCCCGTCATGGTACCTTCCCATCACCATGCTTGCTTCTGTTCCTGACGTGTCATGGAACTAGAATTCTGGAACCATTTAGACTTTGCTCCTTTTGTATATCAGCATCCACTTAAGACTTTCTGTGACTTTTCATGGCTTAGTAACTCACTTCCTCCTCTCACTGAGGCAATATCCCATTGCAAAGTGTAATGAAGTTTGTTTATCCCTTCACCTATTGCAAGGGCTTTCTTCTGGTGGTTTCTGGTTTTGGTAATCGTGGATAAAGTTATTAACTATGATTTAATTTGAAGGATGTTGTTCCGGTTGATCATCCCTCAGGTTGAGGACCACCCACACTTGTTAGCCACCAATGGCTGTTGTCCTTCTGTGCGGAAGGACACTTCTAGACTGTTAGCCATCAGGTTCTTGGTTTCATGGAGTTTTCTAGTCTGATCTGGGAAAGAGCTTGGGTTATGGTTAAGATAAGTTTATGTGCACACACAGAGAGTAATACAATAACTGATATGTGAATGCCTGTAAGATTTTTTGGATACCGTCATCAGTGGGTGAAGGTTAACAGTACTTACCCAGCTGTGTATGAAATATGAAATGTTGCCCACAGGCTCCTCAGCCAGTGGTGGGAAGTGGGGAAGTCTGAAGTTAGTAAGTGGTGGGAAGTGGGGAAGGCTGAAGTTAGTAAGTGGTGGGAACTGGGGAAGGCTGAAGTTAGTAAGTGGTGGGAACTGTGGAAGGCTGAAGTTAGTGGTGGGAACTGGGGAAGGCTGAAGTTAGTAAGTGGTGGGAACTGGGGAAGGCTGAAGTTAGTAAGTGGTGGGAACTGTGGAAGGCTGAAGTTAGTGGTGGGAACTGGGGAAGGCTGAAGTTAGTAAGTGGTGGGAACACCCCTTCCGACTTCAATCATTCACCACCCAACTGGGGAAGGCTGAAGTTAGTGGTGGGAACTGGGGAAGGCTGAAGTTAGTAAGTGGTGGGAANTGGGGAAGGCTGAAGTTAGTAAGTGGTGGGAACTGGGGAAGGCTGAAGTTAGTAAATGGTGGGAACTGGGGAAGGCTAAAGTTAGTAAGTGGTGGGAACTGGGGAAGGCTGGAGGAACTTTTTAAGTGGTGGGAACTGGGGAAGGCTGGAGGAACTTTATAAGTGGTGGGAACTGGGGAAGGCTGGAGGAACTTTATAAGTGGTAGGAACTGGGGAAGGCTGGAGGAACTTTATAAGTGGCTCACACGGCGGGAGGACATGGATCACTGAGGCTCCTGGGCATGCCCCCTGGCCACTGTTTGTTTCACTCTCTGCTTCTGAGGGGGCTGTGATGTGGCTTGAGCTGGCTCACCGTGAACAACCCACTATGATGGCTAAGCCCCTGAATGCATGAGCCAAGTAAACATTTCCTCTCTCAAATGGCCGATATCACAGCAGCAGGAAAGTAACTAATACAGAAAACAGGTTTCAGGTGCTCATTTCTGTGCTCAAACCCGAGACTGCGTGGTTCCTGAGCCTGTTTTATGGGAGGATTTGGAAGCACTCTGAGAACGCCTGGGCTGCTGAGAGCCCTGAGTGGGTGGATCTGGGGGAGTTCAAAAGAACCAGGACAAGGTGGCAGCGTGGATACTCAGGACCGCACTGTGGGACGGCCGATGGACCGCAGAAAGCATTCTGGCAAAATTTGTCTATACTGTGCCCATGTCCTGAAACCTTGTGGGAAATGAATTTGGGATGCAATGGACTAATTGATTTGGCAGAGGAAATTTCATGTCAGTACACAGTTCAGGCTGTGGCTTAGATATTGCCAGCTGCTTTTAGCTGTGCAAGCTCCCAGAACTCTAGAATCTTCTTCCTTCTCTATCAGCCAGGTGCCACTCAGGTCTTCCACACAGCCTGTACCACCTCAGTGCAACCCAGTCCTCCAGAGCTCACTAGCAGCAGGCCCGTCTGGGTCAAACAAAGGTGGGCCCATGGGCTAGCACTGGAGCTCACCCTGGGACACGATGGTGACCAGAGCAGTGGCGGAATCACTGAGCAAACTTGTGGGACAGACTGATCACTGTTCGAATCCCTGAGAACCGCTTGCACCACACCCTGCAGGTTTACTTTAAAACAACACATGATATCTGCAGACATGAAAACCAGTGCACATGGCAGCCAGAACAGGAAAGTCATTAACTCTGCTATGAGAAAAGTAGAGTGTGGTAAGGAAGCACAATCAGAGCCTGAGGTGTGGCCTAGCGTGCTTGTGTTTCATCTCCTCGTGCACAGATGAGACCTGCACTGCATAAAGGAAACACAGTGACAGAGTGCCATTTATATATGACACTAAGCTATGGAGTTTTGTTACTGATGGTTTGTGAGGGTTGGTATATGTTTGTGGATACATTTGCATGTGCATACATGCACATGTGTCTCTGTGTGTGCATCCACCTCTGTGTATGTGTGTGTGTCTGCGGATGCATCCACGTGTGTGTGTGTGTGTGTGTGTGTGTGTGTGTGTGTATGGATGCATCCAGCTGTGTATGTGCATATGTGTCTGTCTGGGTGCATCCACTTGTGTGTGCACCTATGTGTCTGGGTACATCCATCTGTGTGTGTGTGCATGTGTGTCTGTGGGTGGATCCACCTGTGTGTGTACATATATGTCTGGGTGTATCTGCTTGTGTGTGTGCCTATGTGTCTGGGTGCATTCACCTGCTTGTGTGCACGTGTGTCTGTGGCTGCATCCACCCCTCTCTCTCTCTTTGTGTGTGTGTGTGTGTGTGTGCACACGCGCATGTGGATGCCAAAAGTCCACATCAGGAACTCTTTCTCCTCCGTTCTCCATTGTGGTCTTTGAGGCAGGGTCTCTCACTGTTTTAGCTAGACCGGCTGGTCAGCAAGCCCCAGGACCTGCCCTGCACCTTGAATTTTGTAATCACAGATATGCAGGACCATGGGGTGTTTGGGACCTGAACTTGGATCCTCATGTCCACATAGCAATTATTTTCTCCACTAAGCCACCCACCTGACTCCTTTCTCCCTGAATTACTTCAGTGTGATCAAAGCCACACCCACACCAGGGTCTGATTAGCTAGTTTCACTGTTGGCGGCCTACCCTAGTTCCCATTAAATGCCATCCCCAAATAGAGATAATGATGGTGCCAACAGATGTCAAGCTTAAAAATGGTGACGTTCTGTTGTGTGCCTCATCATGGTATGTTATGAATGACTGTAAGCAAGACTTACAGACAGCCCGGACCCTTCCCTTTCCTTCCCAAGAATGTCATGTGGACCTCTCCCTTAGACCACCTCCTCAGGTTGCTGACCCGGCTGGTTCTGCTCCTTGATCCGTGGCACAGGCATTTCTACCTATGCTCCATTGGTCCCCAGTTCTGCAGTCCTCTCCCTATGGGCACCCACACAGGTGCACATAGTGCACATCCTTCTTCTCCATCATCCATGCGCTTAAGTTCTGTGGAGGCAGGGAAGACTGGATGTGCGACCAGGGTTTGGGCTCTGAGTGGCTCACCCTGTTCCGTGGTTACCATGTACACATCACTGTGTAGATGTCTGGTTCGCTGCTTCTCTTGATTGCACATTTCCATGTTAGTGCTCCACAGTGTCTAGCCTTTCTGCATGAACACAGCTTGTGCACCTCCTTATGGTTGTGAGCAGAGCTTAGCTCTGAGCTCAGCGAGGAGATGCTCTTGGTGAGCAGACTTTAGCCTCTCTGAGGTGAACCTCTGTGTGTTGTAAAATTTTGGAGCTTTAAAATATTCATGTTTTAACTAAAAGATGGCATTCAGAAGTGAGGTAGAAATTGCCATTAATTATAACCCCAGCATCTGTGAGTCTATTTTTATAGTGTCCTTTTCTCTTCTCCTAATGACTCTGCAGGTGTTGGTGGCTTTTCTGCACCTGCTGAGCACCAGGTTGCCAGGGAGAGAGCCAACTGAGTTATCTGAGGAACAGGCACAAGATGCACATCCATTTCTATTTAAAGAAATTAATTACTTTAGCATATAGCAGGCATTTAAGTGGTTTTTTAAATGGTAAACATACCTCTTGGCTTTTCCTCATTCCAGGGTCATGAGTTAGCAGCTCTATGCTTTGAGCTCGGCTGAGAGCAGCAGTGCCCAGAAGACATCAGAGAGCACATCCTCAGGATAGTGTGATGCTTGTGGGGTTTTCCCCTTGCTCAGTATGGAATACAAAAATGAATAAATAGACATTTGTGTGTGCAGATGCCCAGAGTGAAGACTTTCAAAGCTGGAGCTTAGGAGGCAGTTCAGTCAGTGTGGTTCTTGCCTTGCAATTAGGACGAGTTCAATCCCTGTAGCCCACATGTGTAGGAATGACCTCAGCAGTGGGGAGGTAGAGATTGGCAGATCCTTAGGGCTCCCTTGTAAGCCAGCCGAGCCTACTTGGCGAGCTGCAGGCCAGTGACCTGTACAGTCTCAAAAAAGAAAGGTGGACAGAGTCTGGGGAAGACCCTGAGGTTATCCTTCCCATGTGCACATACATGTACACACAAGCACACATATGCACGCATACAAACAAGCTCACACAGAAACTCAGAGAAGGTGATTTTTCATCTCATTTTCTTGAAGCACTTGGGATCAGATCTAGGGTCTCGTATGTGTTGGACAAGCACAGTGAGCTGTGTCTCTGGCCCACTTTCTCTTTACGTATAAGCAGACGTGCTCTGATTTTTAGCTGCTGAAGGGCATAAACACATCCCCCCATAGTAGTTCTTGTCTAAAAATAGACGGCAGGCCAACCGCTGTCACCAAAGTCTAGAGGTCCAAACTGACCTGAAGTGGCCATGGCGGCAGATTTGACAAGATGACCATACCTGTATGTTATACCATGTAGGAATGACAGACACATGAGGAAAAGAAGATTCCTGGGTTGCAGTGTCCTGTGGGAGGAGCCTTTGCTCTCCTGTGATCACTGGTCACTGTCCACTGGGTGTCGCCCACAGAGCTTCAGGAAGAAGCGCAGGGAGAATGAGGGATGGTGATGCCCGGCTGTGCAGCCTTTGGAAACACTCAGACACCACTGCATCCCTACACAGCAGCAGGCATGCAGCGTGTGCTTCACATGAAAGGCGGCTGTCCTGCTTCCCTACCTGCACACTCCTGAGCTTCTTGGGCTCTGTCTTGTCCTGGAGTGAAGGGAGATGCTGGCAGGGAAGAGGATGCAGGAGTCACAGGACTAGCTTCCTCGAGAGGAACCCCAAAGGAGCTCCTATGCATTATCTCATTGAAACAAAGACAAACTGTGTGATGTTTCATTGTGCGGCTTTTCCTGGGGAGATGTGAGCAAGCTCACCACAGACTGGGTACAGCAGCAGGCCAAATGTCTGCTTTCAGGAGCCAGCGAGTTTATTGGGTAACTCGCTGGAGTGTGGATGGAGGGGTGCAGGAACATGGAATTTAAGATAAAAGCAGGGACCAGAGAGAACTTTCTGCTCTAGCAGAGGACCTGGGTTCCGTTCTCAGCGCCACATGGTGGCTCACAGCTGTCTGTAATTTAGTGACAGGGCATCTGATGCTCTCTTCCGACCTCTGGGGGTACCAGACCTGTATACATTTATGCAGACAAACACTTATATATATTAAAATAAATCTAATGGAATTAAAAGATAAAATAACTACAAAACATTACCACTGGGTAAAGAAAAAGTAACCTGTTTATTGTTGTTTTCAAGCTCCTTTCCGTGACTCTTTTTATGAATTAGCATTTGTCTGGCAGTTTTTCTGATGATCAGACGATTTTAATTTTTCTGAGGAAGTTTCTTAGGTTGGATTGAGGCTGCTGCACACACAAGCTCTGTAGGAGTCAAATTCCCTTCTCAGGATCCTAAGAATTCAACTCTGATTTGCATTTTGTTTCAGAAGCCAAGAGGCTCGGCACATGCTGCTAGAAAAATACAGCTGCTGCCCTTGATTCTCCCAGAGCTCCTAGTTTTCACAAAATGAAAGACTCCAAGGGTTTCCTATCCCTGCCGCGAACAGAGGTGATCTGCTGGCGGCTGCTCAGCAGAGGTCCTGCTCCCTGCCCTGGAGGTGCTGAACTCAGAGCTGATTTCCTGTAGCCCTGCTCTCTTTGCCCTTCCCTGTAAGCACTGCTTAATCAGACTGTGTGTTGAACCGACTTTTTGTTTATTAGTTTAAATTCCCACTCGCCCCCTCACACACTATTTCTTCTCTCTTTTCTTTTGTTTAGGATACAGTTTTGTGAGTTTTACTTTTAAGAAAATGCTGCTGGCATCTGGTGTGGTGGTGCTCACCTGTCCAACACTCGAAACCCTCAAGTCATGAGTTTGAGGCCAACATGGCTGCATAGTTAAACCTTGTCTCTAAAACATCAAAGCACCCAACTTAAAAACAAAGCATATCGCTGATGAATAATCACAGTCGTGGCTCTAAGACCACCTTCCCTTCCGTGGACAGGCGCCTTCCACCCAGCTCTCCATCTGGAGTGTATTTTCCCTAAGATCTGTGTCCTGTTCCATGTCAGTCCTTCCCATAAGCAAGTCAGAATGTCTGTGGTGCTAATGCAGGAGGGAGCCCCTCGCAGATTAGGATGGAAGTGGGGTAGAGGCACTAACTCAGCAGCAGCTAGTCAGGTGACCCACTCTAGAGCTGTTTCATTCCTGGGCCCCAGATCCTTCAAGTTGTAGGTTGTTTTCTGGGCAAATGGACAGGCTTGATCAGGTAAGGCAAGGAGCCTGGCAGAGCATTTCCTTCTTATGTAAATCTTCTCCTTTATAAAAGTGGTGTATGTCCCCCGTCAAAGTCTAAAGATGGGGAGCTGGCAGCTGGCTCCATGTCCCTTCCAAATGCTCTGCACCCAAGGGAAATGAGGCTAAGAGGGACTTTGTTTCCGTGTTTGAACTGATTCCCACCAAGACTCCAAGGGGTACAAACAGGGTGCAGGTTTGTCAGACGGGATGGGCCAAGGGGTGGGTGTGGCTCCGGCCACAAACTCCAGAAGGTTCCTTCTCATCCACTAACTTGTTTCTTATGTAACACACTTAATGATGTTATATAGAATTGTAACCCTCCTCCCAGGAGTCACTGTTTATTTCTCCTCCATCTTCGTTCCCTCCCCCTGTCTTTTTCCCGTCAACAGCGCCTGTACCCATCTTCAGTGGCGTCTCTTGCTGACGTCCTCACCACCTTCTAACTCTCTTCCTTTATGACCGAGTGATGTCAGTCATATTCTCCCACACAGGCTTTGTTCTTTGGTGGTTCAGATAGCTGAGGCTGTCGAGTCTCTTTACAAGGCACCAGGCAATGCTGGGTTCATAGAAAGCCTTTTGGGTGGGGCTGTGCATCTGCTGTGTGGTATTTGTAGAGACAATGCTCTCTATCCATCTCATGTTCTAAGGCACTTACTTCCTAATGATGCTGGAGGAGAAGGGAATGGCCCTTGAGTACTAATGTCTGAGGGGCACACCATAGTCAGTCCCTCACTACTGTGTGTGGAGAGGACAGTTTAAGATGACAACCAGCCCATCAGTGTGTAACAATTATCATGCTGTGAGAGAAACCACACCAGGCACCACAGGGGTGTGGAGAATTCAGCTCACACTGACTGTAACTCAGGCCACAGACACTGCTGGTGCTGGGCGGAGGTAACTGATGAGGAGGCTGTGCACCCGGCACACTGCTCAGCATAAACTCTACTTTTCTACAAAGCACCAAGAGCTGCACATGGTATCAATATATTATATTAACTTATTTTAAAAGAATAAATCAAAATAAGCTAGTAACTATTGGGTTGACCACATCAGAGTGGGCTAGTACGACTCCTGGCCTGGTTGGTCTTTTATGTCAGAAGCCACTAATTCAAGAGTCCCTGAAAGTTAACAGAAAAGGTCCAGGTATTTTAGGATTGAACTTGTCTGCTGGCCACAGGTTGGTGACGGTGTCAACATGAGGTCTTTCTCTTTACAGCATGCCCTCTTGGCTTTGAAGTTCATCCTTGCCTTTGCCATCCCTGATAAACCACGGCACATCCAGATGAAACTGGCCAGATTGGAATTCGAATCTTTAGAGGCCCTTAAGCAGCAGGTAAGCCAGGTGCCTGGAAACACTATCAGACTGTATTCTTCTATCGCAGGGGTCAGGTCCACACTGTGCTTTCCTTCACATTGAATTGCCAGTGAAATAAACACGTGGGCTCCACAGAGGATGGGACAACCCCACCCAGGTCCTACAGTGTCAGCAGGAAATGCAGGCAGGAGTCTGCAGGCCACGGGAAAGGATGAGTGGAGAAGAGAGCAGAGCAGGTATCTAAGAACCAGGCCTTAGCGGCTCCCACAGTTTCTAACTGAGCCCTTCATAGAAACACGAGGGAGGGAAAGCCAGTACACAGGATCCTGAATAGTATCTTGCAGACTGAGGGAGACTGAAAACCTGTGGGCAGAGCCACAAAGAATGCCCTGAAGATTATTTTCATGTTCTACTAGCAGAGAGAGAGAGAGAGA
>LOEQ01002278.1:221227-241555 GCA_001685075.1 Bramus lutescens | reverse complement strand
ACACACACACACACACACACCCCACTTGAGGCAGTGCTCTGGATACACAGGCTCAGAGGAGAACTGACCCCACAGAGTCTGCCAAGCCATGACACCTGCTAACAGGCAGCTGCTGTTTTCATGTAAGCCTAAAACACCTAAAATAATGGCAGTTCCAACCTAAGAAAATTAAAATTTGTTAATCAAATACCATTTCCTTGGTTCAAAGGAAAAAGAAGGGCATCAAGTAAGAACCCACCATTCCTCACAGCGCGGCTTTTCAGGTGTGTGGCACACTTTGCTGTGGGTGTGCTTATGAAAAGCCACTGAAATGAAGGCACTCACAGACGGCTAGGTCTGATCCCTAGGACATGCCTGGCCCTGTTCTCAACACAGGCTGCCTTGATCTTGGGCCTCAGAGGTCTCTACTCAGACAACTTTAGTAACAACAGTCGACTATACTTGTTCTTTAAATAGTCATTGAGAAGTATTGAAAATCTTGATTCTAATCAGACCTGAAGGTCTTTAAGGAAAATGTATGTAACTGATTTTAACTTAAACTCTCCTCGTACAACTTTTAAAAGATTTATGTGGATGTGTACGAGTGTCTTACCTGTATGTGTGTATGCCACATACATGCAGTGCCGTGGAGGTCAGAAGAGTGTGTTGGATCCCATGGAACTGAAGTTACAAACAGCTGGGTGCCAAGGAAGTCACGGAATCAGCCTCTAAACTGTAACTCACAATAAATCCTTTCTCCTCTAAGCTGCCTTGGTTACCACGTCTCAGGACAGACAGACGTGTAACCAGGACAAGGGTCATCTCCTCCAGCAAATGAACACTGTCCGTCCGCATGGTCAGAGGGGCAACGAAGGAGGAGATGGACACACGATGAGCAGACCCCACAGTCTGGCTAGAGCTCACATCGCTTCTTCATACACAACTACTTACAAGGTGAGGAATGTAGAAACACAGCCCTGTACTAAGTAATGTGCAAAATTTTGAAGTATTTCATTATGGACCACACGGCAACACAACAGACAGCTTCAGAAGTAGAACACTTTCCCATGAAGGAGAGGGATCAGCACTGAGCGCGCTCAGACTTGCTCTTATCATCCACAGTGTAGCTTCAACAATGTATGTATCACTATGTAAGGGGGTCTATAGATTCCCTTCTCTGTGTGTATATGTATGGGAATTCATATATATATATATATTCATATATATATGGGAATGTCTCTGTAGGCACTGATCTAGCTCTTACTGTTGCTGTTATGAAACAGTCTGACCAAAAGCATCTTACAGAAGGATAGGATTCATCGGACTGGTACAAGTCGTCACTGAGAGAAGTTAGGGGCAGATCTCAAGCAGAAACTTGAAGCCAGAAAGCCATAAAACAGTGCGGGCTGGCTCACTCTCTGGCTCATGACTAGTTAGCTTTCTTATACAGCCTAGGGTTACTGGCCCAGGTAATGCCACCCACGGTTGGCTGGGCCCTCCTACATCAATTAATAAGACAATCCTTCATAGACATGCCCCAGAGTCCAGCCCAATAAAGACAACTCCTCAATTGAGACTCTTTCATATGCTTCTAGGCTGTGTCAAGTTGACAGTTAATGCTAAGACGGCCACACAGCAGTGCTATTATCACAGATACACAGGACTTCAGTGTTCTGGGGCTGATGTGGGGCATCCTGGAACCAATCTTATGTGGACACTGAGGCTGGATTTCTAGTACAGATTTGTTTTTCTTCTCTCTTTATCCTTGAATGATTTTACTTTTACTTTTGGCAATATAAGGGTCAAAGGAAAATCATAAAAACAGGCTACTAGCCAGGCATAGTGGCACCCACCTAATATACCAGCACTCATGGCTGGGGCAGGTATAAGGATCACAAGCTGATATCAGCCTGAGAAAGAACCCACCTCATAACAAAACAATGACAACAAACAGGCCATGAAACAAATGCAGAATATTCCCAAGTGATTTTAAAATGTGTGGCTTTGGGTTGGAAAGATGCTTCAGTGAATAAATGCTTACTCTGCAAGCATTAAGACTGGAGTTTGTAGACCCAGAACCCATATGTGTGTGTGTGTGTGTGTGTGTGTGTGTGTGTCAAAATGGGCATGACAGCCTGCCTGTATCTACCCTTGGAAAGTGGAGACTGCATTCCCATAAGAAGTTGTCTAGTGAGTATTCATATCAGGGCACTCGGGTTTGATTGAGAGACACTGCTTCATTGATTAAAATGGACGAGCAATCATAGGTAATTCTGGGCATCAACCTTGAGCTTCCACATATATGTGTGCACATGCACACGCATGCACACCACACATAGAAAAAAACGTGTGACATAATCTACCTCCCCACGAAACTGCTGTGGGCAGTGGAAGGACAAACACTGAGCTGCCCATTCTCAGCAACAGCGGCACCGTCCCAGGCACAGCAGTGGCAGAGATGAGTGACTCTTGTCTTCACAGGGCTCTCATTTCACCAAGGAAAGCCAGGCACAAAGGCAACAAGAGGAAGAAAAGCCAACGGATGGGCCTGGTGAAGGAGGACGGTAAGGGAGGCTCTGCAGTGATGAGGTGGATTGACAACAGCTCAGAAACCAGAGCCTGTCATGGCTTGAACACCGGGTCCCCAGCTAATGGTGCCATCTTCAGGGTTGAGAGCTTTTAGGAGGGGGCCTGGCAAGATGCAGGTAGGTGACTATGGGTGGCCCTGAAGATGATGATGGATTGAAGGTTCACAAACCCTTCCTCCATTTCTGTTAGGAAATTTGGCCACAGTGATACAACAGCTAACACAGAAAATGCAAACTCGGAAGGACAGGGAGGATAAGGTGTATTTGGCTTACAGTTTCACATTACTTACTGGAGGAAGTTAGGGTAGTAACTGTGGTAGTTTGAATGTAATTGGCCCCATAATCTCAATGAGAAGCACTACTAGGAGGTGTTGCCTTTTTGGAGGAAGTGTGTCACTGTGGGTGCAGGCTTTGAGGTTTCCTATGCTCAGGATACTGCCCAGTATCTCAATCAATTTCTTGTTGCCTGCAAGATATAGGAGTCTCAGCTACTCCAGCACCACGTCTGCCTGCACGCCCCCAAGCTCCCGTCATGATGATAATGGACTGCACCTCTGAACTGTAAGCGAGTGAGTCACCCCAGTTAAATGTTTTCTAAGAGTTGCTGTGGTCATGGTGTCTCTTCACAGCAATAGCAACCCTAACTAAGACAGAAGTTGGTACCAGGGAGTGGGGAACTGTCGGGACAGACCAGACCACGTTTTTGTTTGGAATAATACAGACTTAGGGAGTTTATGTTAGGAAAGCAGTGGGATGCTTAGAGTAATACTTAATGAGCCAGACCAGGAACATGGAAGACAGTGCTGCTCAGAGCTATCTGAACTGTTGGGGGCTCACTCAAGAGGTTTCAGAAGAGAATTTTGGTATGTAGCCCAGAGATCATTCTTGTGATATTTTGGTGAAGTAAATGGCTGCCTTTTGTCTTATCCAAAGAGTCTGCCTGAGGCTAAAGTGAAGAATTTTGGATTAATTCTGTTGGCAGGGGAAATCTCAAAACAGCCTAGTATAGACTCTGTCGTGTGGTTATTAGTGGTAACTCTAATGAAGATTCATAACAAAAAAGAGCAAGCTGAGCAAGGTAAAGTACAAATGCAAATTTTAAGGAGACAAAGATCACCAGGAAGTGGAATGGAGCTAAATCCCATGTTCAAAGAAATGAACAGATTGAAAATGGACAAAGGGAGTGGTGACCTCAGGCAAGACCCCATCCAGCTAAATTTCCAATTTGTGAAAAGGAACTAAAGGAAAGCTCAGAGCTAGGTATGGTGGTGCACACCTTTAATTCCGGCACTTGGAAGGCAGAGGCTGGCAGATCTCTGAGTCTGAGGTCTACAGAGCAATTTCCAGGACAGCCAAGTTTAGGCAGTAAAGGTAACAGGAATCAAAACCAGAAAGCTGGTGAAGATGTATTTAAATGCTGGGGCCAAGTCTTGGCAGCTTCCACCACATGGTTCTGGATTTAGAGTTAAGGATATAAGAAAGGAGTTAAGGTATAAAGCTGCTGAGGCCAGACATGTGTTGGGGTGTGCCTGAATGGAGGCCTAGAAAGACCATTACAAGAAGCTGTGAAGATGAAGCCTGGATTGCCTTGGAGAACCCAAGATGTTGGAGATGCAGGAGCCATGGGACACCTGCTGAGAAAAGATGCTGACAGGGAGGGGAACCAGCCCAAGAGACAGAAGTGTGTTGTGGTCAACAAAGATGAAGGAGTTGGAGATCTGAAGAGCAGTCTGACATCAAACATGGAGACGCAGAGTTTAGAGCTTGTCCAGCTGGTTTTCTGTCTTGCTTTGATTCAGTATTTCCTCACTATGTTTTGGAATGGATGGATATATATATAATGGATGTGCCATTATATGTTGGAGTATGTGATCTGCTTTTTTATTTTTACTTTACAGGGGATTATAGTTAAGAGACTGCATAAGTCTCAGGAGAGACTCTGCACTTTAGACTCTTAAGCACTGTTCAGACTGTGATAGATTATGGGGACTTTTGAAGTTGGACTAAATGCATTTTGCGATATGACACTGTTACAAGTTTATGGGTGCCAGGGAGTAAAATGTGGTAGTTTGAATGTAAAAGGCCCCCATAATCTCCGTAGCACAATTAGGAGATATGTTGGAGGAAGTGTGTCACTGTGGGGCGGGTCTTGAGGTGTCCTGTGCTCAGGACACTGCCCAGTGTCTCAGTTAACTTCCGGTTGCCTGCAAGATGTAGGACCCTCAACTACTACTCCAGCACCATGTCTGCCTGTATGCCACCATTTTCCCTGTCATGATGATAACGGACTGAACCTCTGAATCTGTAAGTGAGCCACCCCAATGACATTTTCTTTATAAGAGTTGCCATGATCATAGTGTCTCTTCACAGTAATAGAAACCCTAAGCCAGGAACTCAAGTAGGGCCGGAACCTGGAGGCAGGAGCTGATATAGAGACCAGGGAAGGGTGCTGCTTACTGTTTTTTCCCCCAGCTTGCTCAGTCTCCTTTCTTACAGAAGCCAGGACCACCAGCCCAAGGATGGCACGATCCACAATGGGCTGGGCCCATCCCCATCAATTACAAATTAAGAAAATGCCTAAAAGCCTGCATACAGTTTATCTCATGGAGGCATTTTCTTAATTGAGGTTCCCTCCTCTCTGATGACTTCAGTTTGTGTCAAGCTGACATAAAACTACCCAGCACAGAGCCCCTGAGTGCTGCAAATGGCAAGGCCACAAGAAGGAACTCAGATGATGCCAGCACCTGCTCTAGCTGCCAGACACGGTGCTATCAGATTTGTCTGGCCTGCTGGGTTTCAGTCTTTGGTCCAATCTCTCCTCCCTCTCCTCCTGGTCCCCCTTTTGGAAGGGGAGTGTTCACTCTGAACCACTGCACACTGAAAAGATTTCACTTCCTTTTTATTATACAGGGTTCACAGCTAAGAGTCATTACTCTCAAAGGGACTTGAACTACAGTTAGGGACTGATACGATTATGGGTACTAAACACATTTCACATTAGAGATGATCATGAGCCTTTGGAAGCCAGGAGCAAGTGTTAAGGCTTAAATCTGTATTGTCCCCACTGGCTCATGTTTTGAGCACTTGGTCCTTAGCTTATGGTGCTATTTTAAAGGCTATGACACCTTCAGGAGGTTAAGTCTGGCAAAAGTTAAGTCAGTGGGAGCAGGCCTTCAAGGAGTACACCTGGCCCTGCCTCTAGGCTTACTCCCTCTGCTCTGACCTCCACCACTGTGAGCAGCTTGCTATCCCCTCCGCCTTCCGTTATGATTTAAGGAAATGCTCTGAAACCACGACCTACAGTGCTGGCAGAATATAAAGGTTCCCAGGAGCAGATGTCTGGCGTGAAGGCCACTAAGGATGACACCAGGAAAAATCACCTCTCACAAGTCGGAGAAGGAAGTGACAATATCTTAATAAAAATTCATTTCAGTACTATTTTGTGTTTTTCATTAAAAATTTTAAGACATCTACAAACTCTCAAGATGCAGGTGACAGCCTGAGCTGAGAGGCTGGCACTGCAAGGACCCACCATCCAGGTCCAGACACAGAAAGGACTCATTCATGGGATTTTGTGCAGATTTGTCAAATAGCAAACATCCAAGCAACCAAACCTAAAGATATTACTACTTCAAGGGACATTTTGATTTCAGATCCAGCTATAAAGTCTCTTGGCTAATAAAAATGGAAAAATAAGTGGTTCATTTAGTATATAGAAAAAAATCTTTCAATTAATGATAACACATGAAAAGTGGACAGATCTTAGTCTGACGTTGGAGGATGGGAGTCACACTGGCTGCTCTCAGGAGAACTAGAAATACAATTTCCAAATGAGTCCTGAAGTCTCCCCTGCTATGCACACAGTAGGATTATAAATCACAACACAGATGAAGGATGCTGATTCTCAGGCTGGTGTAGAGTTTATGTTAGAAAGTCTTTTTTAAGCAGGCTACCAAAAGATCAAAATGAAAATAAGAACAACAAAAGAACACACTAATTTTAAAAAAATTCTATCTAAAATAAAGATTAGAAAGTAATAAAAATGGGAAGAATGACAGGTTTCAGGTGGAAACCTCTACTATTTTTCCCTCAAGCTCTGTTTTAACAGAATCAGTCACGAGTCAATAAATAAACAGAACCAGGATGGTCTACACCACCACCTACAGCAGGTTAAGAGCTTACACCCTTTTCCAGTGTCTAAGACACCTAGGGCTCTTTTCAGAACTGTGTGGATCCTGGGGGCCTACGATAAATGCCAGGTCCCTTGTTTCTTGTATGATAATCTGCAACCTAACTGCCTGTGGTTTACCACACTGAATTCCTATTTACCCAGCAAGAACTACTAGTAGGTCTGCATCCAAAATCACCTGGAGTGTTGGTTACTGAAGACTCTTTCCTACTCCAAACAAGGTTTGTGCTTAGTCCCAAGGATACCAGGGCTAGCGCACACATCAACTATCAGGTTATTTCAACAGATTGCTAAGAGTGAATGAAGCTGAGCCAGGGCCAGAGCTCAGGGGAAAGGTACTTACCAGGCATATGCAAAGCCCTGGGTTTGATCCCCAGCATCAAAGGGCAAACCCAGAGCAAAGTGGAGACCTGGAGACCCAGCACCAGGAAATCTCAGCTGTGGGTTGTCATTACAGTTCTTTACCACTGTGCTGAAGTCTCTGACTATAGGACACATCCCCTAGACCTAGCTGAGCCTGCTACTGGGGTGAACCTAAGACCATGGACAAGACGGTTCTGCAAATATTGTGGGAAAGGCAGTCCCAGACTGCAGGGGCAGGCAGTGCTTATTCCTAGCCTTCAAAAAACACCAAAGAGAAGGAGTCTAAGAAGTCTGCAGCAGATGGAGGAGCCACGTGAAGTTTGCTGTAGTCAGCTGCTTACTGCCTTGTGCAAACTTGTTTACTAAAGTCAAATGGAAAAGTTCAAGAAGCCAAAGAATTATCAGCCATACTGTGAGCACATTCGCGTGCGCACACACATGCACGCGCACACACGCACGCATGCACACGCACACACACGCAGACACGCACACCCCTATAACAGGCAGGCAGCAGATACCAACTCAGCATCCCCTCCACACCCACTTTACAACCTAGTGCTGTCAGGAAACAACTCCATAAAATGAAGATGAGATTGCTAGGCCTAAAACAAAAACAAAACCACAGCTATGTCATTACTTTTAGCATGGCTTCACGAGAGGAACACAGCTGCCAGGGCAAGAGCCATCTCCCCCAACTTATCCAGCTTTCTGAGCCTAATCCTTTCTTCCACCACTTCTCGGGTGACTTCTTGGTGAGGTCAGCTGCCCCTGGCTACAGAGCAGGACTGGGGGTGGAGGTGACATTCTCTACAGGAATGAAAGGGGTAAAGAAGCCAGCCTCAACATAGTCTGTGTTCTTGGAGACGGGGAGTCTCCATTTGTGATGGGGCAATCTGTAGGATCCCCTCTCAAAAGACTCACAGATCAATCTCTCCATAACAAGCGAAATAAGAATTATTTCAATTTTGAAAGTAATTGCTTCAAAGATTAAGAAAACTCAGATGAGAAAAACAGCTATTTTCTACAAAAATATGTAGCTGTTATAAAACATTTTTTAAATCCAGGATAATGGACCATCTTTGTATGTATGTATATGTGTGTGTGTGTGTGATACTACCATGTGGAGGGAACTGATCCCATGCTCATGAACCAGGAAGGAGTCAGGCAGTGCTGGTGGCTGTTCTGATTACTTCCATTCCCCTTCTTCAGGACAGATTTGAATGTTCTTAGCGAAGGGGACAGCAAAGTCAGAGCAAACACAGGCAGCCACCCCGGTCCATCACCAGACAAAGTCCACCCAAATGCCTGATCTCCTCCAATTCTCTAACTCATCAGAACAACTCCTCAAGATACTCCTAAAGACTATGGTGAAGAATCAGTTACAAATTCACACCTTACAAAATTAGATCTTTGAGGGCTGGAGAGATAGCTCAGCGGTTAAGAGCACTGACTGCTCTTCCAGAAGTCCTGAGTTCAATTCCTAACAACCACATGGTGGCTCACAACCATCTGTAATGAGATCTGGTGCCCTCTTGGGGCCTACAGGCAGGATACTGTATAAATCTTTTTAAAAAATTTAAATCTTTGATGACTACTACGTCCCTTTTACTAGCCCTAGGGGAAAATAGCTACCACTCAATGTTGTAAAACTGATCTAAAAAGTCTAAAGTGCTGATATCATTAAGTAAAAAGCATGAGACAAGGGCATGGGCACAGGAACACACAGATGCTGTGCCTTTCATGGCATATCAGTGTGGATGCTCTCCAGGGAGGAACCACTGCAGAACGCTCTGTCATCACACAGTGACTTCAAACCCCTACAGTGCAGTGCAACACAGCAGTGTGACTCTCAAGACAAAGTACAACTATTTAAAGTCAGCGCAAACACGGTCCAATTCCGTTTGTCTGGTCAGTGCAACACAACCGGAGCACGCAAAACTGCCCTTTCAAGAGCATGAAGCAGGCCACCATTTCTGCGGGGCACGCAAAATTGGCCGTCAAGAGTGCCATGCTAGGTGGGTGTGGACTATTAATGAAACAGGCGCCATTTCCAAAGAGGTACCTTGATCCTATGGTTCCACCAAAAATGAGCCTGAGTTTGGATTGTCCCATTCAACTGAACTCACAATGTGAGTGTCCCTGTCACTTCTTGCTATTCTCAGTTTAAAAAATGACAGCCATCCTAATAGGTGTAATTTTCAGCTTGAATTTCCTGAGTGGCCAATGGAACAGAGTGCCTAGGTGTGTTCGCCTGGCATCAACTCTGGTTTTTTGTTTGTTTGTTTTTGGATACAGGGTTTCTCTGTGTAGCTCTGGCTATACTAGAACTCACTCTATAGATCAGACTGGCCTTAAACTCAGGCCCGTCTCCTTTGCCTCCCAAGTGCTGGGATTAAAGGTGGTGCCTTTGGCCCATTTTTAAGTTAGGCTGCCTTTTATTACTGAGTCTTTTTTACTGTCATAGTTTTGAGACAGAATGTTCCTGTATAGCCCAGACTAGCCTCCAGCATGTCATGGTCCCGGGCTTCAGACACTGTGCCCAACTGAGCTGAGAGTGTCTGATATATTCTGGAAACAAGTTCTTTAACACATAGTGACTTCTTCTCTTACTCATGCTTTTTGTTGTGACATCTAAACACCTCTAGCTAAGCTGAGCCTGCACACATCTCCATGTTCCTTCTAGGAGTTCTCTAGGTTGACATTTGGCCTCTGAGCCAAGCTGAGCTTACACAAACGGTGTAGGGTGCTATCTGAACCCTCGCTCACTGTCTGCAACCATACTGAGAAATTATCTTTTCCCCACTGACTCATGCTGACACCTTTCTTTCTGGGAAGCAGCTGACTATATGTGTCGTTTACGGACGTTTTACTCTGTTCTGTCATTGTGTTTTCCTTCATAGCTTCATCACTGAAGCTTTATACTACATCCTGAATACTACGATCAATTTTAAGATTAAATGTTCTCTTCTACTGCGCCCATTACGTAAGTTATTTAATGAAGTCCTTTTCATCTGCTCAGAAAGGCCAAGTATACATTAATGCTCACCTTCCCCTTAAATCTTCATATACAAACCCTTAGTTGAACTAGAACTCATTTGACAGACTGCAAACCAAGGGGGTCTGTCATTCCTCATCCTCCAAATAAACTATCCTTACAGTCGGCTTTTGCAGGATATTTGATCACACTGTGTGAAAGGCACCTTCTGATTGTTTTAATAAAATGTTAAATGGGCAATAGCCAGGCAGAAAGTAACAGGCAGAACTTCTGATGAAAGAGAAGAACTCTGGGAAGAAAAGAGGTGGAGAGAGATGCAGAACAAGTCGAACATACAGAATGGGAAAAAGGTAAAATCTATGTGGCAAAATATAGATTAATAGAAACAGGTTAATTTAAGTTATAAGAGATAGCTGGAAACAAGCCTAAGCTAAAGGCCAAGCTTTCATAATAATAAATCTCTGTGTCATCATTGGGGAGCTGGCAGTCCCAGTCTGACTACATTTGGTGTTCCAACACTTGGCATGACCTCACAGAAGAGGCTGCAGGCACTTAGTAAAGCCAGGTCCTGACTGAAAAAAAAATCTAAACAGGTACAGCATGCTTAGAAATGTGCTTAGATGCTGAAGAAAGAAAAGAATATGGGTATAGATAGTCTTAGAAAAATAAATAATTTAAAATAATAAAGGAAATATTTAAAGAAAGAATAAAGTATTATTAAAAAGAAACCATGTAAGGATGAGAAATACACAGGGGTCTGGATCCTGGATGGTGCCTTGTTGACTGAAATTTTTAAACGCTAATGAACAAAAACACGTCAGCTTCTGAGAGATATTGGACTGTGGGAAAAAAAACTACTTAATTAAATCAGTCTATATATTTCAAGAATGTCTTAACTTCAGAGTGGAGTGGAAATCAGAAAATGTGTTGCATCAGGGGAGAGGTTATAACTTTGCTTTCACAGGAAATAAAGAGCTATGGATTCCTTCAAAATTAATAAATAAAGATCAGATTTGATCAGGGGAGACCACCAGAAAATCTTGGCTGCAGACATGAAGGAAGAGACCAGGAAAGACTACAAGACAGGTGGCATGTGAGCTGACCCCTGACATGGGGACAGCTCAGAGGCTGAGTGAGACAGGACAAATCTTAACTACAGAGTCCTCATGATTTATTACGTGCCATCCTTTCATACGCATGGCTGCAAAGTTATATTACAGTCTGCTTATTCAGTCCAAACAGACTTGCAAAGTTGACAGATGCCTCTTACCTGATCAAACACAGAACAAAAACTTATCTTTAGTTGATTTGTATACACTGCACATTCCATATCTGTGTTAGTGCAGACATGTATGTTACCTCTAGAAGCTTGTATGTTTTCAGAAACAAAGCCCAGACACCAAAGAAGACAAGTAGCCTTGTCTTGCTATCATTTTGATATTGAAGTTAGATGGTCATTCACAGCAATTTGTATTAAGTTATTTTGTTATAATTCGATAATAGTTCTGCCTGTATTGGACAGACAGCAAAGCATCTACTGAGCACAAAATTAAGACTGATTAATAACTGGGACTCTGCCCCCTCATGGAGTCATCGGTTTGGCTGGTCCCACTGTGCCAACTGAAAGTACATTTGCATGGGCTGACTGCAGATTGAGACATGTCCTCAGATGAAGCAGAAAGCAAGCTAACAGGAGCCCAAAGGCATGACCTCAATGCCTCCCTGTGACAGCCAAGTCCAGTTAGCAAATGGTGTTCTTTAACAGAAAGGCTCTTTTGCGAAGTATCTGAAAAGCGCAGAATCACTAAAAGCCCCAAACCAAAAAGGCTACTTTGGATGTAGGAACACAAGTGTGGAGCTGACTTAACACTTCGTTTACACCACCTGATCCTGGTATTCTGCTGGACTCATCGTCTTGTAAGAATCTGTTCCACAAATTTCAGTTCCCTAGAAAGTACTCACCGTTGAACAGAAAAACAAGAATCCCACCCTGGTACACAGCGATGGATCACACCATCTGGGCCGTCCCTCCATCTACTGAGCTCTCAGCCCGTGGTGGGTCTTCTGAACCTTAGCAAAGATTTCAAGATCCAGTGAAGGGCTGGTGCATATAAACTTAGTTAATAAAACTAAATGAGTTTAAAAGCATACATCAAACGTGCTGAGCACTTCCAAGTCCATGACACCATATGCAGACTGGTTGATGACCTCTTCAGGAACAGTTTTATCCTGGTGCAAATTTCCCTCAGTATCTCCTACCCAAATCACAGCTGGATAATTTAAACTACAGTAAGAAAGGGGGTGGAGGTAGAGAGATGATGCAGTGGTTAAGAACACTGGTTGTACTTTCAGAGGACCTGGGTTCAATTCCCGGTGTCCATACATTGATCCCTAACCACCTGTAATTCGATGCCCTCTTCTGGCCTCCACAGGCACTGTACATATGTGGCAGACATGCACACAGGCAGAACACCCAAACCCTTCTGTATTAATGTCTCCACTAACCCTCCTTCATTTTCACCACCACAGAAACATGCCCACTGCCTTGGCTCCAGGACTTAGATCTACATTATAAAATACAGGATGCATCTGTGTGCACTTGTGCAGCAGGTACAAATTCCACGTGGAGGCAGAGTGCAGCCTCAGGTGCTGCTCCTCGGGTGCCGTTCACCGTGTTTATTCCTTCTGTGACAAGGCTCTCACTGACCTGGAGCTCACCAAGGAGACTAGGCTGGCCTCAGGGATCCACCAGTCTCCAACCCCTTAGCGCACACACTAACACATCTGAGTTTTAAAAATGTGGGTTCTGGGGATGGAACTCAGGTCCTCCAACCATTTTACCAACTGAGCTATAGTTCTAATCCTTAGTCATAATTTAAATGCAACAACAACAACAACAACAAATCTTGCCAATAAAACCTGGGTAAATCAGTGTTTTAAAATCCAAAGGAATTATACAGGTGTGTGCACTAAAGGAAGGCGGGAGTGAGAAAGGAAAAAGTTGGTGAAGACACACTAGCTGTAAAGAAGCCCTGTACCTGCTCTTGCTCAAGCTCAACCACAGCTAGCACAGACAGGTGAGCGGCTGACTGAGCAACAGCAACCACACCACTGAAAGAAGTAAGGCCATCCTCAGCTACATAAGTCAGCCTAAAGCCAGCCTGGGCTGCAGGACACTTCATTTCAAAAAACAGAAAGAGATTTGTTCTAATCACTAAATTCTGTTTTACAAGCTAGTTTTTCTTTGTCAAAGGCTTACATTTCACACATAAATATAGTTCTTAAGAACCAACAACAGAAAGCACAGACCCACTCTTACAATTTCACACTCAGAAAGCTGAGACAGGAGAATTCTGAGCTGGAGGCCAGCCTGGACTACATACCAAACCCATCTCAACAAAAGGTGTGTGGGCGGGGTCACTGTTTTGAGCATGTGACCCAAATGAAGATAAGTCCATTCTGCACCTATACTCATTTCTGAGTTAAAATGGTTGCTGCCTGTCTGTTCTGAAAATGATTCTGAAGTTTTGGCCTCCCCATGTCCACAGTGATATGAAGAGAAAGATGGGGTGCAGAGGTTATGACCTTTAACTTCTGAACCCCACTTTCATCTCACGAGTGCTGGGATTTCAGGGCACCTGGTCAGGACAATATCCAGTTTACGTGGCACTAGGGGTTGAAACCAGGGCCTTGTGCATGTTAGGCAAGTGCTCCACCAACTAAGCTACACTTTTTAACACAAAGAGGAGTCAACTATGAAATAAAAACAGTGCTTTCATTTCTCAAAGCGGAAGAGAGATCCCAGCTTTAGAAGCTGATCTAGTACGCCTATGTAAACAATCTCCTGAAATTAAAATACAACTAAAACCAGCATGTGGGAAAACATGTGAGCAAAGGTCTCAGGCTCTCCCTTTCTCCCCGTTTTCCCAAGGCAACCAGCATTGTAGAAATTCCCCGAGGGCAGGCACCCAAAGTAGACAGCACCTTAAATACTCTTTCTCCCATAGCAGAGGCAGCCAGGAACTAAGGCCAAATGTCCCCATGGGACAGGAGCCTTAGCACAGAGCAAGGCATTCTGGGCCTCTCCAGAAGAGGAAGCACTGAGGCAATTATGTCAATGGTCTGGAGGGCTTCTGTGTCAGGAGCTGCAGGAGGTAACAGAGCCTAAGGACTGGCCATGCAGGGGTCTCCACCTAGGGAGAAGTAAGGGCCTCACAGACCTGCTGACATATGCGGGAGAATCCTAGACAAGATTATTCTCTTCCAGGCAAAAGAAAAGGAGATGGAAAAAGTCCAGAAACAGACTTGGGCCCAGAGTGTGATCAACAGCAGTGATTACAGCAGAGCCAATCAGGACCACCTAACGAAGACAGCAGGTCAGGGAGGGCACAGGAAACCAATCCTGAGAGTTGTGCTCACTACAATTCAGGCTGGTCACAAACACGGCAGTCCAGACCTAAGAACTACAGCATGAACCACGATGCCCAGAAGCAGTCCAGTTTTGTTTCTGACTGAAAGATGAAGTCTCTAAGCAATACCCAGGATCTAACAAATTTTACAAAGAACATATCACACTGTTTCCACATGACTGGTGGCTGCCTGATCCAGCCTCAACCCAGATCCAGGAATCCCCTCCCTGTGAAGGCCTGTCTTCAGTAACTGATTTACAGAGGCTCAGGGAGAGATGCACACATATAACACACACACACAGATTCACAACAACACAGGCCATATCCCCCCGTATACAGAGACAGGTGTCATGTGGTGTTTCCCAGTGAGCAGAAGATCAAAAGCAGAAACAGACACTGGCACAGCTCAGACAGCTCGCTCAGAACTCAGTGTTTTACCCATACCTGTGTGTAGTTTTGATGCAATTTTATCACAGGCAGACACACATGTCTCATCATAAGGCCCTCCCTGCCTTGTGTTGCCAAGCTACCCACCACCACCTTTAGCCCCGTGCAATCACCAACCTGCCCCTACAATTTCACTTCAAGAGAATTACATTATAGAGTCTACAATGTTCTGAGAGGAGGTGGGGTTTTCTTGTTTACTTCTGTTAGGAGATAATTCACTCTGTAACTAAAGCTGGCTTAAATTCTTCATTGTCCTGCCTCTCTCTCCCTAGAGATGGAATTAAAGTATGCACCTCCCGACCCTTAAAACAGACTCAAGTCACATCAACAGTGGGCATCTTTTATTGCCGCACATACCCATTTGTGGGTGGTGTAGCTGTCCGTACACTGGTGGATTTGAGGGTCCATGTGAGCACAGCTGTTTTCTCTGGGGCACACCAGGCGTGACCACAGGGCTGCATGGGTAAGTGTACACCTTGTTTTGTAAGACACTGCCACACTGTTTTCTAAATCTGGTTGTATTAGTGATTCCTCCATAACCCTGGTTACTCATGTTTTTTTCTCTGCAGTTCAGCTGTTCCAGGCCCTCTGCTCCTCCCTACAGACTTCAGGTATCTGTGTGTAAAGAGCTGTGAGGCATCAGCTGGGAGCTCTACAGAATGGATCCCTGTGGACAGGTGAGCATCCACGCTGCACTCTCCAGCCACTGAATGGGCATGCTCTGCATTTACTCAGCTCCTTGGTTTCCCATGAGCATCTCATCACCTCCAGTTAGATACGCTTCAGCTAGAGATGCTGACACACACTCCTATATACTTCATCACAAACACTACTGTCTTACATTTTGGCTAAGGCAGGGAATTCTTAAGTAAGAATAAGTCTCTGTGTATTTACTTGGGAGCTGGGTGGCAAGACTCCAAAGAGTAATAAACAAACAAATAAAACAAAACAAACAAAAAAACTACAAGTTTTCAGATCAAGAAATGTAAAATGCCAGGAAGACTCCAAATCTCAAGAGAGAGTTTAAAAAGTGTCAATGCCAATTTTAATTTTAAGTTGAAACTTTTAAAGAGACTGAGACGTCCTAAGCAGTATCACAGTTCTGCAATGCAGGAGAGCTGGAAACCTGAGGCCCGAGCAACAGCTTTCACACCTGGAGTTTTAGAAGAAAACTCGAGAGCACAGTTTAAAGAATAAGTGCTTTCCTAGCACTGTTTTGGGAAACAAAATAGCAAATCCAGAAATCCCTGTGAAGCCCCCCTCCCAGCAGCCACACCCCTCCTCCCCAGGCCAACAGAAAGGTGGAGCAGTCCCAGTGTACCCCTGACTGTTCTTCCACGGGGTAACCCCACTCTCTACTGCTGCCCTGCAACCTCCCCATAGTTCTCACAAGACCACAACAAGATGATGCCGGGGCTTTCATAAACACCAATAAGTCAGCTTGACACAGCTGTGTGGAAGCCCACAGAGGTGAGCGGAACAATAGCTGCCTTGGCCCCACCCCCATGTGCACTCCTAGACTTGGCAGAAAAGAGGCTGTAGGTTGGATCCAATGAAGGAGGAATCCCAAACCCAGCTCTAGGACTTCCTATAGTGCTCTTTTCTAGAGACATACACTGGACACAGGAAAAAATTGAACCAAGGGATGGTGTTCGAATTTTTCTACCTCCCAGCTACACAGGAGCCCTAGCAGGGGCTGTGGGCACTGGGAAAGAGGATGGCATCTAGAGGACACACTGAATCCACCACACAGTAAGTCCCAAAACCAGACTCCCACTTAGGTGCCCACCCTGCTCTTCTCGACCCACTCGGAGACTACAACACCAAGACAACATATTCACAGGTAAACTGTTTGAAAACCTCAGAAACAACCAACCAGTGTTCCCACAAACCCAGGAAGATGAATGCAAGAAGAACCAAGGTCCCAGAGCACAAGACTAACCCGGGCCAACCCACTTAGCAGTGTTCACAAACAAGAGAGAATACACACAGTTGAGTGCAGGGAATCAGGGACAAACACACCAGTCTCACACCAGACACCCAGCTGGGCACTGCAGAGGCAAAAGGATGGCAGATATGATCTAAAAGAGGAAAATTAATTAGAATGTGTTTCTATATCCAGCAAAAGTATCACTGTGAGTACATTTTTAGATAGATTAAAAAAATTTACAAATCCTCCATAAAAGGATGAAGAAAAAACCCAAAGAAATATGAAAAGAGAAACAATTATCCAAGTGAAGGACAGGGAAGTCAAGACAGTTTTTATAAAAATAAAAAGTAACATCAGCCGAACGGAAGCAACTCCAAATCCCACCACTGACATATCTTAGCTGCAGGGGAGGAGAAGTACGCCAGACAACAAGAACTCTGTGCTGAGAGCAAAGCCAATGAAGAGGAACCAACTGCACAGACTGCAAACAACTGGGAAAGAAACCTGGGTAACCTAACAAAACCGGGAAAGATGACATGTAAGAGAACACACACACACACACAAATCAAGTAAATTAAAATATTCCAGCAATACCCACAGACTAAATTCAGCTCCTTAAAACAGACTCACAGATTATATGGGAAAATAAAAGTTATATATTACTGGAAGGATATGAACCTAAGCACCAATAACTAAACTACAGGTGACTAAGCAGAACTGAGGTATAGCTGAATAACCAAACAACTTGTTTTTATATTAGTTTATTTCGTGGGAAATAAGCTTGTAATTCAAATTTGTTTAAAAACAGCATGCACAAAGCAGAAGCTGATCACAATGGAATCCACAGAGCAGAGTGGGAACAGCATCATTCCTTTGGGAAGAGACAGTGGTTACAAAGGAACAGGTCACAGGATTAACAATCTCATTTATAAAGTTTCTTTAAGCACCCAAAACACAAACACATTAATCACACGGGGAACACTCAGGTCACCACTGTAAAAATCACTATGATCAAGCCAATGGGGAAAAATCCAAAAATATCTCCAAAGCAGAATGCAACTGGGTACATCTGTTAACGTCAATGAACTAAAATTAGATATTAAAAATCAATAAGCTAAAAGGCAAAATTTATGCCCTTTGAGTTAAAAAAGAACTCATTCTAAATGCCTTTAGAGCATAACAGGAAATCAAACAGTGAAGACAAGCACAGTCAGGAGCAATAACTCCACAGGGAGATGCTCAGGAGGGGCAGAGACTGCAGCAGTGGCAACACCTGTTTAGTGCTTACTAGAAGTGAAGACGCCATAAAAGAGGGGACACCCAAGCCTAGAAAGGACAGGAAAAGAAAAAATTCACAGAAAACAAAGGTATAGTTAATAACTAAAACCAAAATCTGATTCCCTGAAGAATAAAATGACAACAGAACTAAGCCTTAGGGCAAAAAGTCACGTAACATAAAGGACGGCACAGAGCCCATATCTTCACCCAGCAACACCTGCCAATTTCATAGTGACATGGTTTTTCTATGTTCATTTTGCCAAAACATCACTAATTTTGACATAACAGATAGCATGCTAACAAAGAGAAAAGTGTTGGTTCATTTATGAGACCGATTTTGTATTTATTACAGAGTCAGTTAAAATCAACACAAATAACAAAGATAAAGAAATAACCTGTGGGGGCTGGAGAGATGGCTCAGTGGTTAAGAGCATTGCCTGCTCTTCCAAAGGTCCTGAGTTCAATTCCCAGCAACCACATGGTGGCTCACAACCATCTGTAATGGGGTGTGGTACTCTCTTCTGGCCTGCAGGCATACACACAGATGGAATATTGTATACATAATAAACAAACAAACAAACAAACAAACAAACAAACAAATAAATAAATAAATAAATATAAAAAAAAACCTGTGAACCCAAACCACTCTGCACTTNAAACAAACAAACAAACAAACAAACAAACAAACAAATAAATAAATAAATAAATATAAAAAAAAACCTGTGAACCCAAACCACTCTGCACTTCACCGACACAAAGTAACCATCTGCCAGCTTGGTCAACATTCCCAAATATTTTCTTTCTTTTTGTTTAACTTTTCTTAAGTTTCATTATGCAATATTTGGGATAGAAGAAGGAGAAGGAAGGGAGGAAGATGAGGGGGAAGAGAAAAAGAAAACACATTGAAAATACCAGAACATCAGTGTAGAAATGCCAAATACCAAATAGAAGAGAAAGACAAAGCTTCCTAGAAACAATCTCCATGCGTTCACTGTGTATGCGCACCGCCCCTCAACACATGCCATCACACTACCTTCAGACACAGAGTTTGTGCTGCATGTGCTCTTCACCAGTTTGCTTTCTGCCTTAAATACACATAAGGAATCCATCACTAAGACATGCATGCTGCCTTTTAACCAACCTACAAAATTCAGTAGGAATACTGAAACAATTCATGCAACAGTAACGTAATCATGCTTGAGCAGGGTGGGGATGTGCTTGGGGCAAAGCTATGTTCCAAAGCCTCCTACTCCCACCCCACTCTGACAGAGTTTCTGTGTAGCTCTGGCTACCCTAAATAGAACTTGCTCTGTAGACCAGGCTGACCTCAAACTCACCGAGATCTGCCTGCCTCTGACTCCCAAGTGCTGGATTAAAGGTGTGCACCACCACCACCAGGCCCGTTTTTCATCCCCCTGTGCATACAAAAACACACAAACACAAACACACAAACACACACACACACGAGCTAACGAGCTACTTGGTCACATGACGTGTATATTTTTCTTAACCAGGGTATTGCCAAACTGTCTTCTAAATTGTGTAACAGTTCCTGATTTTCACCACACTGGACTTAGCCTCACTTTAAGTGTGGAAAGCAGGAAGGTGTTTTACATATTTACATCCATGCCTATGTCAACCAGGCTTTATTTTCTGATTTAAATGGCTTCACTCACCAAAATCTCTGGCTCAGATACTCTAACAAAAGGTTGCAGTGAAACCTGGTTGGCTCTGAAGGCAGAGGCCAACCACCATCCCTTCTTTTCCAGAACACAACAGTCTAACAGGAAACTCTGTCTCGCCACAGCGTGTTTTACTATAACATCGGCAATCTAACATGTCAGCATGCTATTGTCATCCCTTATCTCCTGTGTGCAGTTCACACGGCAACACTCTAGTCTATAAAGTCTGATGTCATGTACATGTAACATCAGAATACACTTTTCTGAGAGTAAATCAAATTTAAAGCTGACAGCAACTTCAGTTCAACAAGTCCTTTCAAGCCAAAACAATTTCTTGCACGACCCCCACAACTGGCACGGTCCCACGGGGACAAAGCTGATCTCCCCTGAGAAGCAGCAAGCGCCTCCACCACAGACAGGGATGCGTATGCTGGGAAGGCACGGGCAGCTGGAATGCTAGGCTGCTAT